>BHDV01063472.1:264791-306494 GCA_005406045.1 Adoxophyes honmai
AAAAAAAAAAAAAAAAAAAAATACAGCCGAATTGAATACCTCCTTTTTTGAAGTCGGTTAAAAAATGTAGTACCATACTACATCATGATCCTTTTGTCTTTTGAAGCCAAAACCGAAAGACTAAAAACGGGACCTTAATAAGACTTTGCTGTCTGTCCGTCTGTACGCCCGTCTCTCTATCACCGGGCTGTATCTCTTGAAGTGCTATACAGCCAAATGGTTGAAAAATTCACAAATATTATTTTTGTTGCTACTACAATAATAAGAATATTGTTTCATCAGTTGACATAAAATTTGTAGCATCCTAGCGCCATCTATTGTGGAATAGTCGAACTTCTACTAAAAACGTCAGTCACATATTCAACAACTGTCAAATGGTAATCCTACATGGCGCTAACAAGGTTTCGAAGATCGGTTACCTAAATACAACTTACAACTTTCTCTCTGCGGACTTCGGTCCCCAGGCCAATTTGCCCGGGGGAAAGATCTCTCTATTAGAGTATTTACCACAAACTCATGCCTTAAAAAGTCTAAACTTCGGATTTTATTCTTTACCTGCTTTCCTGAGGCAACCTAGTGACGAATGGTGCTTCTGCAACTTTGGCTAGCAGCGCTTCTGTGTCCTTGCAGCTGAAGAACTGGTCAGAAGAACCACGATAGCGCTAACGATTTACCTTCTGCCATGTCCTTATATAATTTTCTTATCTGTACGTCAATTTATTACGCGTCGATGCTAGTCCCAAGGACTACAGTAACTGGAGTTGTGTGAGGCAGGTCAGGACGGAATTCTTTTACGAGCTTGTTTATGAAACGTTACCGATATTGCTAACATCCAAACTTACTTTCCTGTAAGGTGTTGGGATAAAATAACGCTTCTCCATTTCTTCCGTGGATGTCGTAAGAGGCGACTAAGGTTAAGGTAAATTTTAGGCGACAGGCTAAAACGCTGTCACTAATGTACCTGCCAACTTAAAATCTAGCAATATGTTACAAATGGCTTTGAAACGTGAACTAGTCATGGTAGGTATATTTTAGCCGACAGGCTAACCTGTCACTATTATTCCTGCCCACTCAAATCCTAAAAAAACTTGCTAACGTGAAATAGTAATGGTTTTGACTATGTAGTGTTTTATGTGCTGTGCCTATCCCATTTAGGAATACAGGTGTGATATCTGCTGTATATGAACTTTTAACTTTTAACGGTGGCCTAAAGGGGGGTAAGAAAAAAATGGGGGTGCTGTATGTTATAGTGGTTTTTAAGTAGGTTGATAAAATAATTTATTCTCTTTGTGGCCAGTTGAAAAAATAAGTTATGGAACCTGCGGATTTATATTTATTTATAACGGATTTATTTCGCGTCGATGCTAGCCCCAAGGACTACAGTAACTGGAGTTGTGTGAGGCAGGTCAGGACGGAATCTTTTTACGAGCTTGTTTATGAAATGTTACCGATATTGCTAACATCCAAACTTACGCTGACCGTTTAAAAGTTCGGCGATCGGGAAGTAGATATTGGCTAACGACTGACAATGTTTGTGATTTGTTATAAACTGTCGAGGTTTTAGAACAGTTTAATGATATGGCTGTAGTTTAGAATACAATTTATTTTTATTTTATCAAATTTTTCGTGTGGTGTCGGGTTTAGAATGATGCCTTTCCGTTTCTTCCGTGGATGTCGTAAGAGGCGACTGAGCTACTTATATTGTACCGATTGACTTAAAACGTAGAAAATGTGTTGGGAAGGTTTTTAGAAATGTGAAATAGTTATGGTTTTGTCGCTATAGCGTTTTGTGTGCTCTGCCTGCATTATTTAGCAATAGAGACGTATATGACGTATATGCTTATTGTGTATCAAGTTTTACTTTGAGAACGTCGTCCTTATAATTTATTCATGTATAAGTTCGAAGCATTGTCAACAACTTTGAACATAAATCATGCATGTACTCCTAAAATTTGTTCTCAAACGAGACAAGCAGATTATACAAAAGTTACAAAACGTTAAATAGACATAACCTTTTCACGTTTCAAAGCCACTTCTAGCACGATTGTCGGTATATAAAGAGATTCAAATTAAAATTAAAATTTAAATTTATTCATAAAATTTATACAAAAAAAGGAAATAATAAACATATAAAGTATCTAAAAAGCAATTATAGTTAGTCTATGCTATGCTAGGTCACAACGGTATTGGGTAACTGTAATGATAGATGTTATTACATTGTGAACATTATGTGAACAATTAGAAACACAAAAAAACTGTTACCTGTGATATACTTAGATGAAATAGGTATAATAGTGAAAGGTTGTGAGCCTGTCACCTAAAGCAAACCTAAACTTCCTTATACAATCAAAATGGCAAAAATACTAAACATAACCTTGACATTAATACAACGAGACTTCAAAATGTATATCTTTATCAAGAAGATCACTACATTAATTAATTCACAACCAAGTTCTTTGTCATCTAAGACAGACACAGACACTAATAAAACAAACATAAAAAAATTACACAGCATCTTACCAAGTCATACGTTATAAAATCCGTCGTAAATGAACTATTATTTGTCAACGCAGGGCTACGAACCTGTTAAACCGAGTTTATGGTCAGCATACACTTTATTGCATGGCATTGTGCGAGTAAAGGCACTAGATGACGTCCCTTGTTAAAATCAAGGACCGTTTTAATAACTTAATTAAATCTTCTGATTCAGCTGTGTCTGCGGACATTTTTATCCGCTTCTTTTTATAATTGTGATGATGGTAGATGCCTGATGACTCCACGTTCAAATGGAGTTGCTGAAAGAGTAGAGTGTAGTATGTATACCTTTTAAATCTCCTGATTCAACTGTTATAATGTGATTACCCGTGTGGTATTAGGTCTGGAAAACCTCTCTATTTCTTCCATGGATGTCGTAAGAGGCAACTAAGGGTCTCCTCACATTAGTCGACGCCATTTCGGCAAAACGCGGATGAAAAAGGTTTATGTCACGGCACTATAGCGAACAAGGCGTCAAACGAAACGTGCCGATTGACGCCTTGTTCGCTATTATTGCGTTGACATAAAGCTTTTTCCATCCGCGTTTTGCCGGAATGGCGTCGACTAATATGGGGAGACACTGAGGAAATAGGTTCAGGTTAGTCTAGCATAATTTTAGGTTTGAAAACAGATGGAAGAGGTAGTATAATAGTGACAGGTTGCTAGCCTGCCTAAAGCATACCTAAACCTATTTCCTTAGTCGCTTCTTACGGCATCCACGGCAGAAATGGAGAGGTGTTATTCTACACCCGACACCAAGGAACATTTTGACATTAATTGACCTAATACAATAACTATATGAAATGGATTACGTATATCTAAATCATAATCACAACTAACAATTGCATTGTCGCAAACTAATTATAGTAAGCGTATCAAGACAAATTAATTACGGACATGCGGTAATTGCCTTGCTGATTGCTTCCGTTCGCGGATTGGTCAATTAGTTGATGGATAAATAGAGATTACATACATACATACATAATGTGCAACATATTTGTAGTTCATAGTGAAAATTAACGGATTAGTCACGTTGTTTATACCGAGATTAGCTCGACATGTTTCGGATCAATCCGTGATCCATCATCTGGAGCAACATGTCGAGCTAATCTCGGTATAAAAAACGTGAGTAATCCGTTAATTTTCACTATGAGTGAGTCTCACGGTAGTTTTATGTGTAATATTTGTGCGCAGAGCGCACGTGACTTTAAACAGACAAATCTAAGAATTTTTTACATAATTTTTGTATGATGTCGTATGTGTGATGTCGGATTAGAATAATGCCACTCCATATTTTACGTGGAAGTCGTGAGAGGCGGCTAAGGAAACAAGTTAAGGCTTTCGGCGACAGGCTAGTTACCTGTCTTTACGTCTTTCAACTGCTTTTTAACCTAAAAAAATGCTAAAAGTGATGCTAAGTTGAACGCCGATCATTGTATGTATGTTAGAAGTATAATAGTGACGTCACTAGCCTAAGTTATATATAAATCCCAAATCGTATTCCCAGATGAGATAAGCAGAGCACACAGGCAAAATTTTGTTATTAAAGCTAAGTAGCTAAAAAAGGCTGCTAACTTGTCGCCAAAAACCTTCACCTATTTCCTTAGTCGCCTCTAATCACTCGAAATAAATACCGATTTAACTCTAAAGCCGATACAACACAGGACAATATCTCCAGAAATATCTTTTAAAAATTGCAGACAGAAAAATGTGCAAAATTCCAAGGAAGAAATATCACTTAGTGTTACAAGGATGTATTTGTGCTCTAAGATGCTAACAAATCATCACGACAATAGCTTCATTTCCGTGTTTTTGCTACACTTTAATATCGAAGGCAACATACAATTGCAAATACCATTAGCGACCTTTTAGACGGAAAATTTATGGGTACGTCTACACTGTGGCTTGTTGGAATTTTTACGGGCTGCTACCAAGTAAGGCTGTTTGAGAGAGTAACTTGTCTTGTATTTTGCGGTATTAGCAATTAGAAAACAAGCATTGCAGTGTCTTACATTGTGTTGTGCCCCCGTGTGGTGCCGGGTTAGAATAGCACTTCCCCCTTTCTTCCCGTGGGTGTCGTAAGAGTCGACTTTGGGAAAGGGGTTAGTGTTTTGTGGGCGATGGGCTAGAAACTTGTCACTGCAATATCACGTTTAACCATCTGGTTACCCTGAAATTGCTAAACGTGGCACTGGATTTTCAAATTCATGTGCTCTGCCTACCCCTCTTGGGAATACAGGCGTGAGAATAATGTATGTATGTATGTTTGGGATTGATATATAACTTAGGCTAGTGAACCTCACTATTCTATTTCTAACATACATACAATGATCGGCGTTCAACTTAACATCACTTTTAGCATGTTTTAGGTTTAAAAACAGTTGACAGACGTAAAGACAGGTAGCTAGCCTGTCGCCTAAAGCCTTAACTTGGTTCCTTAGCGGGCTCTTAACACTCCTACAAAAAATTTGGAGAGGCGTTATTGTAATCCGACATCATACTTGTTGTAATTCTATAATCTGATATCACACAGCTAAAGCTGTGCTTCCACTATGAAACGTGTAATGATTTCGTCAATGTAACGTGTCGTATGCGCAAATCTACCTCTTTTGGGACAGTATGTATGTAGCATTATTTTTTGACGAGGTGTTAAATAAGAAAAGTGTGATTAATTTTTGTACTGACTGTGAGTTAAAACAGTAAAATATCGATCATTATTTTTCTGTAAAAATCAAGGATAAACTTAAAAAGATAAGTATGTAACTAGTTCTTCCTTATTTGCTTCCACAATATGATGCACATTTCAAGTTTTTTCGCGTTGCATTGAAAACGATCCCTGTACAATCAATGCCATGTTGACGTCTAGGGACAACCAAAAGTAATTTCGCCTGGCACATAGTGAAAACAAGCAAAAACAACCAAACTTTTTACATAGCAAGACATTGAAAGCACACAAGAGACTGTAGATTATTTCTACTAAATATTACATGCTCGCGTCTTGGTCGTAAATATTCTTTTCAGCAAGCTTATTGCGTGGTTCCTGTATTCGGGGAAACAAATAGGATCCGTAAGAAAGCTTGGCCATAAAGAACTGGTATTTGTCGTGCCATTGTCCGGTTCAGTTTGAGCTGAATTAGTATTGAGGTAGTCCAAGTCTTTTCTTTATTTTTAGGGTTCCGTATCAAGGTTCAAATAGGTACTTTTTGGACATATCTAGGATTTTCCATTGCTATGCCCATGCCTTCTCTCAATAAAGAGGGTTTCGATTGTAGTTCTTACGCGGGCACAGTGAACTTCACATACGATTTTGAATAACTAAAAGATAACGTGGTCGAATACCAACATAATGGCTAGATCAGATGAAAATACCATCGTCCTCTAAATTTTACATGGTTGTATGAGACGAAATGGAGTGGAACCAGAGGAGCCGGACCATCACAAAGTGATGATCTTTAACCAATGCTTTATCGTAGGGCAGTTTGGGCGTTTAGCAATCATCAATCATACTCGCACACATCAAATCTTAAACTAGCCAAAAGCAGTTTACGTAATCGTAGATTTTCAAATGGAACCCTCACTATATCACGTCATCCAGCTTTCCTGCAACTTCAAAAGAAAAATCCTAGTGTATCTTTATTACAAAACTACACAACTCATCACTCTTCGCATCGGAGTTCGCATTCATCTCGTATTATGAGTCCCATCAAAAAACTTGGTCCTTTGTCACTAAGATTCATACTTTACGAGCATGTCTCAACTTCATCAAACTTAGATCTTATCCATTTAATGACGCTTAAATAAATTATTGTCCGACAAACAATCAAACTATTGTCATTAAAAGCTTTTGTCTATTTTTCAAAAGACCGAGATGGTCCGTATTGCCCCCGTCCAATAAAAGGTACCAACGTACCGCACACAATGCATATTTTGAATATTAAAGCGAGTTTTTGTCGTATGGAAAATATCTCCGGGTTCTATTAGAAAGGTCGTGAACCTCTGTGATCGAGTACGAAGGATTGAGATGCATTTTGACATGACTCATGAGAAAGAATGTCAAAATGTCAAGGATTTGACTAGGTTTTTTTTGTGGGATTATTTCAATTGATGCAGTTGTTAGCATGATACTCGATGGATAGAGTAATGGACAAACAAATCATTTTAATGTTATTGTTTTTTCGTTAGGAACTTAGCCTAGCGGTGTGACCTGTAGACTCTACATAGAGTCGTGGGTACGAATGCCAGGATTACACAAAGTAATTGAATGTTGTGTGAAGTTCCCAATCCACACGGAGCTTGTGTGCATTACAGCCCGAAACAACTGATACTGAAATTAAACCTGAGCCCAACGGTGGGACGTTATTTAGGCTGGATCATTTATTAGTTGACCAAGACTTTTTATAATAGTGAGATTCATTTCAGCTTAATTTGTCTTCCTTCATATTGTGACTTTAAATATAAAACAGGGAAGTCTTTCTGCTACTACATCATAATAATTGGAGAATTTTCTTAAGGATAGGTGAGGATTTTACCTGACTGACTTGCACTGGTTCTGGCGTAATTGGCGGATCTTGACTTTCTGGGTTCGTTCTTGAGTTGGTGGTGCAGCGCTGCACTGTTTTGCGGTTCTTTATGGTTCTTTAGTCACTTTCTTGAGGGTTTGTATTTAAAATTGGGAGCGCGTACGCTCTTGCGCGCGGTCAGTTCAAGCGGAGAGAGGAGAGAGAGGGGAGGGGAGGAGAGAAAGCGGAAGTAGGATTTAGTGTTGCAAGTTGTGAAAATATTTATGGGTGCGTTCAGGGTTCAGGAATAAAGTTGTAAAAGTTAGTGTGAGGCAGGGTTTTATAGAATGAATTGAGGAAGAGGAAATGTATTATAGTAAATGAATGTAATGGCCAAACCAATAATCATTTTTTTTATTTGATTAAAAGTCTAAAAGCGAACGTTTTTTTAAAAAAAAACTCACCGCGATCAAAACAGTTCGTAAACAAAAACACTTCGTAACGCTCTACTTAAATAATATCATACAATTTTAAATATCCGTGACACCGAAGGTATGTCGATCATTAATCCCATTCACGTCATCTTTTCTCACACAAAAGCACCAATCACACACTTCACAACATTATCTGCGCCACATCAAAAGCACGCATTGTGTCAATTTTGTCACATACAATTAATATTGGGCTCAAAACGCTTCCTTGGGCGACCCCATCTTTTGTTATACCCTAACCTTATCTAGGTGTATTATTTATTAACGGTCATTATTTGACCATTTTGGAACTAATGATGTGTTGCTATTGTTCTTCTTTGATAATGTGTGATCGTTAAATGTTTTGAGAGGTGGGAAATAGGATATCAAATGCAACGGATGCCCTTTCAAAGTGACCCTAAGCTATTAAATTGTTTTTAGAAAAAATGAGATGGATAGTTTCTTTTTTGACTGTGTCATGTCATCTAGTTTATTTAATGTACATTCATTTGGACTGTATATCATCAATAGTGTGAATTTTATGATAGGAAGAATACAATCTTCTTCGGACGATGGAATTCAATGTTTAGTTCTCAATCGGCAACATACTCTAGTGGTAACTACAGTCCAAACCCTCTCATTTCAAGAGGATGCCTATGCTCAGGACTGTAGTGAGACGTTTGAAGGGCTGCCTTTAATGTACAAAATGCATCTACACCTAAAAGTAACATAACTTACATAACTAAGCATCTAACGTCGTCGATTATTTTTGAATAGAATGGTATTTAGGTAAATGAGATCACTCAATTGGGACCGTGCGCGACGACAGCGCCACGTGACAGGTGGCCATTATGGACAAAATAGTCGCCGCTGTCAAGCAAGAAGTAAGTAAATATTTTGAAAAAAATTAATGAAATCTTGTGTTGTTTTACAATATTCGACAATTTTGGGCGATGATAGTCAGTAAAATTATTGCAAATAACATTAAAATTGTTGTTTGCAGTAAGAAATGAGTCTACTAGTGACGAATATAGGTCCACTTGACATTCAGTATCAACTTTTAATTTCACACTACTTTCCGGTAATTCCAACAATTCACTTGAATTTTATTATTAGCCTGGACTGCTTCTGGTTCTTCTGTTCGTGTGCGCCTTCGTTTCATAATATAACGTTGAAATCTCGACATTTCCGCGTTTTCGTCAATGCGTCTCAGTCAGGACTGGCTTCCTCATCGGCTTTTCTACCTCCAATAAAGTGTGCACTACAAATTCTGTCATCTGGCTTTGGCTGCCACAGGGATAAATCGGGACTGTAAAATAATAAAACACCGTACATTTTTAATTTAACACTTTTATCAAATGATTACGTACTTCAAGTAGAATTTTAGAGGTTAGGTGACTTACTTCTTTTTCTTACGGCAATTATCCACTTATTTCGTTGGTCTCGTTTCCACCACGGCCTTGGAAATTGGTAAAATTTACAGTCGCTATTGTTCTTTGTGTTATTACAATTCACAATAACACATGTTACTAGCCCCATAATAAATTTATCTCAAAAATAATTAGAAAATGTTCATTACAATATAGATTTGACAGCTCAAGTGAGCGACAAAAATGTCAATTTTAGCCGCAGCGAGCGCTGTGATCGTTTAGGCTACTCCCTCCACCCACTTTGCACCCTGCCAATAGAGACTTTATTAAATAACGCAAAATGGTCATATTTGGTTGTTTTTTATTATTTTTTATCTGTAAGGTGTTACAAACTTTTATTGAACATGTTTACGGTTACAGTTGCACAAAAGTTTGCATCGACTGCAATTTTCTCATAGCCATAAAAATACTTGTATTTCTTGATCAACTTCCAATCCGTTCCGAATAAAATACGTCCAAATTAATGACTCGCGTTCTCATCGAAACTTTTAATATTAAACTCTTTATAGACCATTAAAAATGTAATTTCAACACTGCCATCTTTTATTTGGACAAGGGTATTAAAATGTACTTCTGGTTGTTACAATGTCGGTTTGATTTTTTGCGTATTTGTCACCTGTGTTACTTGAAGGGCTTTTGACCCTCCGTAACGTTATAGTTTAATCGTTTTAGAAACCGGTTTCGCAATAATCAACAATGTTGCAATGTTTATTAAACAAGGTAATAAGCGTGCGTTGAATAGAAGTTTCGCCTTTCGCTGAACCAGTTCGAGATTTTGTCAAATGTTCTTGATTCTTATCTGTCTATTCAGTTGGAAGTGGTCATTAAATTTAAGTGTTGTTCACAATGTTGTAGACCTCTATTCAAAGGAGTGTTGCTACGTCGAAAAACTCTGACAGTCGTAATGATTCTCTTTTGTTGCTTCAATTTTAAATTCGTAGCATTTTCATTTTCAACCGCTTCTAGGTTACATTCTTCGTGCTACACATTTACGTAAACTATATTTTGAGCTCTTTCAATTGTTTCTTTTGAATCTTTGTCTCGATTATCATCTTGATTATCACGTCTCCAACCCCACTCAGGATTTCAATCGACAAAAGGGACAAAAAGGTCCCTACCTCCACTCACCCCTTTGGTTCCTTTCACACAGTAATTCTTAGTTGACCCATAAACAAATACGCCAAGAATAGCCAGTAATGAGTTGAAAGCATTAATTCTAGACCATAAACTACCGAATTTATGGTAGAAGGTGGTCCTATAAAATGAGACATGGTTTCTTTCAGACGTTACGCGCGTCTTTTGACAATGTTGTTGAGTTACGAGGACAAATTTTGTAAGGGTTAATAAAGGAATGGAGTAGTTTTTTTAGTTATGAACACTGTTGAAGATTTGCGGATTTCAGTACTGCATTTTTTTTGTAGCTGGCTATAGATGTTTCAGAGTATTTAATAGAATTTAATTAGACATGGATGTGATATTTTGTATTCCTTTTAAAATATTTAATTCAATGAGTTATTTGCTAAAACAAAAACTCTATTGGGATACAGTGTTAGATATACCTATTACCATAGTAATTTTAACTTCACGCCTATATTTTGAACAAAAAAATACAACTTTGTCATAGCATTTACTTGTTGACATGATAGCTAACACTTAACAAATTACATAGTTAAACGTAGATAATTATAGTAAATATGTAGTTAAACGTAGATATAAAAATAATTTATCAAAATCTCAACCGACTCCATTCCATTAAAAACCAAGCCCAAAAACAAGACAACTAAATCTAAACGTACAACCGTAAATAATAGAAATAGTACTAATAACCATTCATAATTTTATTCACAAAGTCCGTTTGCAGGACATAATTGACCATAAATAAAAGAATACACATGTTAAAGACCCCTTCTCTGTCCCTTTTTGAAGAATAGATGTATGTATATCCCTGTTATTTGTAGTTCTTGTAGTTTCTGAATGGACAATAGTCGCACTGTATCTAGTGAGTTATTTTGCGTTGTTTATTTCCCTATTAGCAACGTCCATTTCATTGTTAATTGTTAAATTATTTCCTGCTTCTGTATTTAGTACAATGTGCTTAGTCGCATGATACGAATAATATTAACTCTTCTGGTAAGATTTGTAAAATAACTACCTATGTCACAAAATGTTTTTGGATCATTAAAATTACCAACGTCTTTTGATATTTTTTTTAAATAATAATATTTAATTAATGTAACTGTAATGCTTTCCTTCTCTTAACGAAGCCCATATCGTGGATACTCTCAGTTGGCCTGTGTTTCTCCCGTTTCTCTATTTCTTCCGTGGATGTCGCGACATGGGTTAGTTTTTAAATTTTTTATCTAGAGTAAAACCTCAGAAGTGGACAAAAACTTAAAATAGCTTAGAAGACATTCGTAAAGTTTATACAAATGCGAGAATGCTAAGTAATTATTAATAATTTGTTATCTTTTTTTTCCTTGCAAACAATACAGTGCCTTTTTTCATTTATTTCCTGTCCTTAATTAAGTTTCGATAACCTCAAAAGTGTCATCTGATAAAAATTAACGCATCGAAGTGTACTCCGTTGTTCCCCTCTATGTTGTCAACTAAAACAATGTAACCACAAAATCGCGTGTTTGTGTGAAAACCCTAATTTGGCTCCCTATTTTGAACTTTGACATGTTGTGAATAGAGTTTAATTAAATACCTAGCCTTCATTGTTCGGGTTTTCAGTCTGTGTATACAAATACATCCTAGCACTGTTATGTTTATAGGTTAACATCAGTGTTAGTTAGCCATGTTGTCGGATCAAGGACGTTTCACAAGAATTAGAAAAAGAAAGATTTTTATTAAAAAAACGGAAAATTTTGATCTCGATACATAAAATTAAGCAGTTTTATTTTGTGAAAAGTTTTACTCTCCATTCATGCTTCTTTTTCTAGATAATATTATTATTTCGGCAGTAAACTTACAAATTTTATAACAACCACCACAACAATAATACAACAACCAGACATACATCCAACATCCCCTGCCACTACCTAAATTAAATAAATCAAAGCTGGCATAGAAACAACAAGAGAAAATAGACAATTAAATTATGACACGAATAAGTAAATAAATATTTTTTTTTCGTTGCCCGTTGCCATGGTTCTCCCTAATTTGAACTTTGATCTTAAAAGGGAAGTTAATCACACAGTTAGATCTTAACAGTGGTAATTGACGTCAAATTTGTTACAATTTATTTGAGAATGTCAAACACAGGTGCAACTTTTGTTTAGATATTTTTTATTTTATAAATCAAGTGACGAGTAACGGTCAGCGTGTTTTTTTTTTCACTCGAAACTTAACGAACTCCACAAAATTTATTCACTAACGAGCGTGAACAAACAGTAGAATATTTAGTATTCTTAATGTACTTACTTGTAGAATACCTACTTCTTAGGTCAACTTTTCTAGGGTACCTAGTAAATTAAGTTCCTAATTATTAGAACTTGTACAGAACTAAAACTACTGTTTTAAAAAAAATACTGCGTCTGTTTCTGTGCCTAAGTTTCTATCTCAGAGTAATTATTTATCTTTCCAATTTGGCTTTTTTTTCTTGCAAATTTTCTATCAGGTTATGGGCCCAGATCGCTTTCATCGCTTCTAATGACTGACAGAGCATACGAAACATGACATAGACAAAACCAGAATTGTAACTATTTAACGCTTCGCAGCCACTTCTAGCATAATTTTAGATTTAATAACAGGTGGAAGAGGTGTGAAACCCGTGTGGTGTCGGGCCTAGAATAGCACCTCTCCATTTCTTCCATGGATGTCGTAAGAAGCGACTAAGGAAATGGGTTTAGGTATTCTTTAGGCGACAGGCTAGCAACCTGTCACTATAATATTACCACTTACATCTGTTTTCAAAACCAAAATGATGCTAGAAGTGGCTGCGAAGCGTGAAATAGTCATAATCATGATTATGTCTATTTCACGTTTCGTGTGCTCTGCCTACCCCATTTGGGATAATAGGCGTGATTGTATGTATGTATGTATGTATGGAAGAGGTGTAATAGTGACAGATCGCTAGCCTATCGCCTAAAGCATACCGAAACCCTTACCCTTGGTCACTTCTTCGAAATCCACAGAAAAAGTGGAGAGGTGTTATTGTAACCACACAGGAAACATGTACATATTGTATGTTTGCACTGCCTAAGCTCAAAGTATATGTATAGAAGTATCGATACAACCAGCATATACGATAGTTAATGTAACGTAGTACTAGTTAGACACATATTGGAGTGATATATTGTCGATCGGATAATAGGGTCGAGGCGAATATTTCTACGCCTCGCTTGAGTCTAGGGTTGTCACTTAAGTTTAGACGGGCCAACGTAAAACTTGTAATTTTGCTTATATTGGAAAATGTGGCTTTTCCTAAACAGATACGAGATCAAATTAAAAAAAACAATTCTTTACCATTCCGTTACTTTTTTTACAAACTTGGTAGATCACCAACAAAGTCAACAACTAATTTACATTATTTTTTTTACAAATAAAATATTTTTCCGTATAGATAAGTAAAAATAAACAGCGTATACATTAGTATAAAAATAAAAACATACATACATACATCCTTAAAACTTGTATTCCAATAAAGGGTAGGTAAAGCACACGAAACACCACATTGACTATATCATGTTTCACAGCCACTTTTAGCATAATTGCAGGCTTAAACAAGCATGAAAGAGGTATAATGGCTGCAGGTTACCCTGTCACTTAAAGTATATCTTAACCACGGAATAATTTAAGATGCGTTGTTCTGAACCTTTCACACACATGGTGAAAATACATACATACATACATATTCTCACGCCTGTATTCCCATGAGGGGTAGGCAGAGCACATGAATTCATAAAAAAATTCATTCATTTTATGGTGAAATCGGTATTAAAAAAACCTAAAAATAAACATTAAAAAATGGTTTGCTATTTTAACTATAAAACTACCGTGAGACTCACACAATGTGAAATAAAACGGATCTATTGACGTTTCTTATATCGAGATTAGGTCGACATGTTCCGGGTCACGGATTGGTCCTAAACATGTCGAGCTAATCTCGATATGAAAAACTTGAGTAGATCCGTTTATTCCACTATGAGTGAGTCTCGCGGTAGTTTTAAATTTAAAATTAAAGAAAGGGGACAATACTTGACAGTTGACAACCCTACATCGGCCCCCGGACACGGCGGTCACCCTTTACAGTCGTCGCGGCGCGTCGAAACCGTAGCTTGTGTCGATGGAATCCCTGTTAATAAGTATACCTAGACAGATGTTGAGGTGTAATTATGCGTGCATGATATGGATATATTATAGAGGTTTAAGTATTTGTAAAATATAAACCTCGCACGACTAGATAGCTAACATTATACCTAGACAATGTTTGTTCTATGAGCTCTATACTAACTCTATACAATGAATAAAAATACTTTTAAGTCCATTTTTATGCTATGGACAACATGCCAATAGTATCCCAAAAGAAATGGATAGCGTATTTTTTTTTATTAAATTGGAATTAAATGTGGTACCTTATTTTCTTAAATAAATAACCTTCAAGTTGGGTTATGTCGTATTTTAAATATAAATAAATTATTTTCAACCCATGTCCCATATGATATTTATAGTATAGGGCACATGATCAATCAAGAATAAAATCTGTCTCAATTTAGACTACATAGGAAAAATAAAGTGATAAAAATAGTTTTAGAATACGTACTATTATCTACTTTTCGATTAAAAAAAAAAATTGCGAGTATTCGAGACCTTATTTCAATGAAATTGTATTCTCTTCCACTTGAATAGACTCCAAAAACCCTCACATTTAAGGGTACCTAATAGCTGAAAAGCCCCCTCATTACACCCGAACTTTTCTACTTCAGTTTTAAAATTAAATTACAAGCAAACTCCTAAATAGTGACTGGATTTCAATCCAGATTTGGTAATTTAATTCATTAAATTTTAATTTTATAAATGCTTTCTTTCTTTCCCGAGTTTCTGAAAACAATCATGTTTCCTTACACCCTGTAATTTTGACGCCTTTGACAGTGTAATGACGTAACAATGACAGCAAGTACGCAACACTTTGCTACATAATGACTGGTTAGAGTTTTTACTCCACTTTGTAGTTTAAAAGTGTAGAATGATTACTTTCTTCGGAGTGATTTGGCTGTCAATCGAAAACACGTTCTTAATTTCAAGCATATCAAAAAGCAAAGTCAAATTGCCAGTTGTCTTTTAAATTGTCATGTAAAATTAGATAACTACGCTGAATTTTAAATATTTCAGTTTGACATCGGCCACAACATTTTTTCCACGATAGAACATAATGCGTGTGGTGTCGGATTTAGAATATCACCACTCCATTTCTTTCGTGGATGTCATAAGAGGCTACTAAGGAAATAAGTCAAGTGATATTTTTTGGGCGACAGGTTATAGCAACCTTTATATTTAATAGTATAATCCAGTAAGCTTCTTGTGTTTCTTTAAAATCACTCAATAAATTACACAGATTAATATCACTTGCCAATAAGCAATACTTAGTCATCATGTTTTATTTGTTATGTACGGGTAATTTCGAAGTAATTTTGTTACGGAAGTTTCTTGTTTCTGTTTCTTCTAATTAATTGCTTGAGTAACAATTCCAAATTAATTTGGAAGCTGATTTATATTGCGAAATGTATCGGTTTCCGGTTGGCTTAGTCAATGGTAATTTTTTTAGGGTTCCATTGGACTTAGAGAAGGCCTACTGCAGTGTAGGTTAGGTTATTAAAATGTAATAATATGCTAGAAGGGGCTACAAATCGTGAAATGGATGACCATGAGGTTTTATCGTATTGTTGTGGGTTGTGTGTGGGAACATAGGTGTGAAATAAAACTATCATGTTTTTATCTGCAAATATTTTAGATGCTCCGCTTACCTCCTTAAAAATACAAACATGATGTTGTGTTAAGTATAGGTACAATTTTTTTCCTGTCAATTTAAAGTCATTACTGCGACGCGATACGGGCGAATTTTTGGCGAATAGGCGATACATTATTAAGATATAACGTGTCTGTCAATATTATATTTTCAATTATTTTCCAATCATCTTTGATATACATGCATACTTACATACAACAAGCCGGTATTCCCAAAAAAGGTAGGCCGAGCACATGAAACATGATGTAGATTATACTACGACTATTTTACGTTTCGTAGCCACTTCTGGCAAAATTTAACTTTTAAAAATAGATGAAATGGAGAGGTTTCATTTTAACCGGACACTACACAGACAATCATAACAAAAATGATGATCTTTTTAACTGTACTGAACCCAACAAGCTATTAAATAATTTCTCAGCCGCTATCACCTTATAAAGGCAACCATAATAAAGGAATACTAAGAACAGAGGCTTGAATATTAAATCACCGGTTGTCACTACTGTGAGTCACTGGTACAGTTCTAAAAATATCGTGATTATTCACTAGTTGTGAATATTGGATGATTTGAAGTTGTCACATGAACCTGTTAATTTTTACATACATACATACTGTTACTGCTTTTTTCTTACAGGGGAGGCAGAGACTACTTTGTTTCACTTGCTACGATCCTGACATACCTCTTTTGCTTCATCTATATTCACTAGTCCCTGCGTACAATTCTCGCTGGTTTCGGGTACTCTGGTTCTGACTTTTTTATAACATACATACATATTCTCACGCCCATATTCCCATGAGGGGTAGGCAGAGCACATGAATTCAATAATCCAGTGCCACGTTTAGCAAATTCAGGGGAACCAGATAGTTAAACGTGATATAACATATCTCTAATTTGGATATTTTGTAAATATGATAACCCGTGTGGTGTCGGGTTTAGAATAACACATCACTTTAGGCGACAGACTAGCAATCTGTCACTATTATACCTGCCAACTCAAAACCTAAAAAAAAATGCTAGTAGTGGCTTTGAAACGTGACATAATCATGTTTTTGTCTATGTAGCGCTTTGTGTTCTCTGCCTACCCCGTTTTGGGAAAACAAGTGCCGTGTATATCTAGATTGCTAGCCTATCACCTAAAGCGTACCTTAACCTACCATTACCTTACGTCCTGACATCCAGAAAATAAATAGAAAAATGTCATACTAAACCCAAGTGGCTACCATGAAGTAGTCAAAGTTTCATACATTTATTTCCCAGTTGGGAATACAGGGATGTTCTTAATGTGTGTCTTACTTCGGAGGTGAAAAGACAATAGCACCCCCAGTTCACTATTAACATCATTCCACGAGTTCAAGAAAAACGCAATAGCGATCGTAAGGATGTCAGGCGAGCGAGACAGGGATATTTCAATTAGACTGACTTAATTGGACTCGTAAATATCGTGTGAGCATTGGATTGTTTTTACCTTGTCTCGAAGATGCCCGTAGAGGGACACAGGCACAGACTTATAAATCGAAATAGATACCGCGAGTTCCTTCTTTTGTGTGAAAACCGAGCTTGCCGCTTTTTCTCTACCTACTGTAACGTCACATGAGCGCTTTAGTGATGGGGATTGACAGTCCGAGTGAAAGCGACTCAAAGGTGACGCCGCCTTGTTCAAGTTGTCCTGTCTCTAGGCAGTTAAACCTAATCTAAGTGGTACAACACTAAATTAAATCGCGTCAAAGGCAGATCATTGCTTTCCCTTTTGGCTCCCTTTTGGCACGCGAAGTACATAGGTACACTCGAGTTATCTATTTCGATATAAGTCTGTGGACACAGGCGAGGAATGAGAACGAGTCGGTTTTCTTTGAACATACATACATACAATCACACGTATGTTCCCGAACAGGGTAGGCAGAGCATACGAAACGTGACATAGACAAAACCAGGATTGTAACTATTTAACGCTTCGCAGCCACTTCTAGCATCCTTACTAATATTATAAGTCAGAAAGTGAGTTTGTTTGTTTGTTTGTTCCGCTTTCACGCCGTAACAACTGAACCGATTGCTTTGAAATTTTGCGGACGTAAAGATAGTAGTCCGGATTAAATAATAGGCTACTTTTTATCCCGGAAAAAATGATGTTCCCGAGGGAAAACAAAAACATAGTTTGCTTGATAGATCGATATCGATCGATGACCGATCGATAGATGATAGATCGATGGCGCTGTGTGTCGTTTGAAACGAGAAGTTTTCTTATAGTTGTGCTTTATACCGCAATTTAATCGAGCTCCACGCGGGCGAAGCCGCGGGCGGAAAGCTAGTTCAAAATAAAATAAAAACACTACAAGCACGCCATTCCAAAGCATCACCAAATATCTACTGCCCCTGTTTTTCACAAATAAACTGCAAACCAATAGACCGCATTCTAATCGAGAACTTTTCCAATAAATCACACACATTTGGCCAGTAAATCACGGATTATCTTCATAAAAATAACACACTAACGTCTCAGGAATAAGAAGTAAGTAAATAAATATTCCTTATCTGGACCTACGACGTTTTTCTGCACAATTTTATTGTTCGGTAAAAAAACCTTTTATCACAATTGGTTTTTTTACGAAATGTTTATTCGATGTTGGTGAAATTTTGATCAAATGACATAAATTAAATAAATATGAGTAAAATTCTTAAAAAATGGTAACGTATTATGCAGTAGATATTCTCTACCGAATACATGCTATTGCCGTTTTCAAAACAATGCAAATTAGGCTCGATACAGAAAAATCGGAAATCCAACTCTATCATAAAGATGACTCTACTTATAGTACAAAAACACCGACTGTCGTTATGAAATTTACACAGCTCATACGTACAGCGTATATTGTAGTGTAGGGCGGATTACCTAAGATAAATCGACACCTATATTTTTCCGTAACCTACATTTTTAATCTTAAAACTACCGTGAGACTTACTCACAATGAACTAAAACAGATCTATTCACGTACTCCCTAATACGTGTCGAGCTAATCTCGATATAAAAAACGTGAGGACATACGTTTTAGTTCACCTATAGTTTTACCTATATTTATTATTGTTCCGGGTGTTGTCGGTCTTAGAATAATACCTCTCAATTTCTTGGATGTCGTAAGAGGCGACTAAGGAAAAAGCCTAAAGAATATTTTACGTGATAGGCTAGCAAATTAACCCTTAACCACCTACGTGCGGTCTCACAGACAATAGATTACTCAAAATTGTCAATAACTAAACGCGAGTATGTCGCACACGCGTCTGTGTCCTTGTACCTTTGCCGGCCCCTCTCGCAGTACCGGCCGTGCCGTCGACTCGTTCAGACGTATGCTCATTTTGATTTGGTGAGTTAAAAAACATCATCGGCGGTCTGTAAGACCGCATGTAGGTGGTTACTGTATTTTTTAACCCTTAAATTGGCAGTGTACACTGTGATGTTACATTGTCAAATGTTCCTTTTTTTTATTTTTTTGTAACTAAAATTTTTGACCCGTGTGGTGCCGGGTTAGAATAGCACCACCCCCTTTCTTTCCGTGGGTGTCGTAAGAGGCGACTCTGGGAAAGGGTTAGTGTATTGTGGGCGATGGGCTAGCAACCTTTCACCACAATATCACGTTTGACCATCTGGTTACCCTCAATTTGCTAAACGTGGCACTGGATTTTTGAATTCATGTGCTCTGCCTACCCCTCATGGGAATACAGGCGTGAGAATATGTATGTATATGTATGTATTTTTGACTTCGTTTCCCTGCAAGAGGCTCGAATTCACGACTTTTTTAATTCTTGCCAATTTAAGGGTTAACAGTCTCGGAGATGTCTCGGAGACCGCTCGTAGGTGATTATGTAATTTTTTTCACCCACATAATTTTGTTTATTTTTGTGAAACATGTAGAAAAATGGTTGCTACAGGAAGTATCAGATGACAAAAATACGTCAGACGAAGATTGTAGTGACGTGGAACCGATTCAGTGGGGTATGTTATAAAAAATATGCTGCAACTGCCTTGAAAAATTGTGGATCTTTGGGAATTGCAATTTTGTAGAATTCGACGATAAGTGCTCTATTTTTTTATTTAATTTTGTAGTTGAACTCTTTATTTTATAGAAATGAATAAAAAAAAGGTTGATTTTTTGAATTCCTATATCTATCAGTTCTTTTCGTGTAATCAGAGTCGATTTTTGTGTTAAATCTACCAGTCTTGAAAGATTATACCATATCTCAAGATTTTATTATAGTTTATGTTATTTGAAGATCTAAAATAAAAGTCTAAAGCATAAACGAGTATTTTACTCGTTGAAATGCTATCTTGTAATTACAGATCCCGAATTTGAGATGATTATTCACGAGCGGTCTCTAGGACCGCACGTAGGTTGTTATTTTACAGATATTGGACGTAGGTGGTTAAGGGTTAAAAAAAAACAGCTTCTTTCTTGCTTGGAAGACGCTTCAAACAAAATTACAAAAATTACTATGAAAGTTGTGAAACGTTGCATTCTACAAATTTCCAGTTCAACTCCCAGATATTGCAATCAGAGTTTCAGCAGAACGCATCAATAACCAGGGTCTTAAGCGTTATCTCCGAGCTGCCTGGTCATTAATCATGTAGCTTTGAACTCCCCCATTCAGGCTAGATTTTGAGCTGGATTTTAGGTTTCATAGTCAGGGTTGGAATAACACCTCGCCAGTTTTACCGTGGGCTTCGTAAGAGGGGATGAGGAAGGTTAAGGTATGATTTAGGCGACAGGCTAGCTAGCTGTCACTGTGATACCTCTTCCATCTAACTTACATTCATACATAGATAGGTACCATCGCGAACCGGGATTGTTGAGCTACTTGCCTATGTTTGTAACTTGGTCGTGTAATACTAATCCAATAGCTGACATCTAGTCGGTCACATCGGTCATTGATTACACGTCTAAATTGCGAACAGTGGCAAGTGGCTCAACAATCCCGGTGCGCGACTGTACATCATGCCTGTATTTGCAAATGAGGTAGGCAAATCACACGAATGCTCGATAGACAAATCCACGACTGTTTCACGTTTACCTAGCCACTGTTAAATAGTGACAGGTTGTCAATAGTGACAGGTTGCTAGCCTGTCGCCTAAAATATACCTTAAACTATTTCCTTAGTCGCCTCTTACGACATCCACGGAAGAAATAGATAGACGTTATCGCAAACTCACTTAAAATCTAAAAATATGATAAAAGTGGCTACGACAAGTATATTAATCATAATTTTGGCTACATTATGGTTTAGTGCTCAGCCTACCCAATTTAGGAAACCAGACATGAATGAATTAAAACTTTGCAACGTTTTTGCTCAATAAAATCTTACATCATAAACTTTACTGTCCAATACAGTCGCTTACAATATTTGCATAAAGTCAACTTCAATAGGTAATAAATCGCTTCATCTCGTGATGTCGTTTACGATCGTTTTCGCGAATCAATCGCCAGATTCGTGTCTCATGCGCAATTAATTTGTGAATTCGTGTTTGGTTCAAGTTATGAGAGGCACGAATTGTATGACAAACTCACTCTCACTTATGTTGACGCGAAGACCCATCTCAAAGCCACTTTAGTTTAAGTATTATTTGGCTTAGCTTAACAGTTTTCCGTAATTCTGACAACATAACTTTTCCCAGATTTTTAAAATAACCGTTAATAACAGTCACACCACCGACAGCATAAGCACAAATCAGCTAAAGAAAACTTTTTTCTTTACATAAAATTACACACATTTTTATTCATGCCTGTGTTCCCAAATGTGATAGCACATGAAACGTAACTTGCAAAACCATGACTTACTTCACGTTCTGTAGCTATTTCTAGCGTAATTTCAAGTTTAAAAACAAATGGAAGAGGTAAAACAGTGTCAAGTTGCTAGTCTGTCACCTAAAGCATTCTCTTCTTAGTCGTTCACTCTTGTTAGAGTGGTCGTGGTTGCGCAGACGAGGTAGGTACATATAGCGGTGTTAGGTAGGTCTTCTTTTCCGAGGATTGCTCTTTTAGCAATTTGCTTCCACTTCTGCCGGTTAGAAGCGTCGCGAGTACATTAAACCAAGGTGGACTCAGTAGTGTTTTTATTTGAGTCGGTCCAACGAGTCGGTGATCGGCCTCGGGTTCTTTTGCCTTCCACCTGGCCTTGAACCACCAGCCTCTCCGAGGAGTTCTCATTCCTCAAGATGTGACCAAAGAATTTAATTATTCTTAGTTGCACAGTTGACGAAAGGTGCTCTTTGATGTCCAGTTCTTTAAATATAGAAACTAAAGCATCCCTTTATACGACATCCACCGAAGAAATGGAGTGGTGTTATCCTAACCCGATACCACCCGAAATTGACCTAAAAGCTCTTAGGTAGAGTGTGCTGCGAATAACCATAATATGCGAATAAGAATATCGTTCATGGAACAATAGTTTCACGGTTTCGTTTGCTTGTAACTTGCACCGCGTACCTACAGCTCTTAAGCCAAGACGATTTGAACTTAACTGGAAGCGATCTCGGACTCAGGTTATGAGTCAACCGGGCGATGTGTGCCGTTAAGGATAACTTATGATCAGGTAACTGCAGACATGACATTTGTTTGGCTGGCACAGAAGTAGGCGCAATAATTGTGAAGGTATCTCATAGTAACTACCATACTAATATTTGGACGCTTAATAAAACTTATTTTTGTGTTATTTTTGAACCTGAAAATAAAGAGCTGTTCCAAACCTAAACCTTTTCCTTTGACTCTGTAATACTCGACATTATTTATTTTCTTATAAGATTTTTAAATCAGTACAATAATTTAGACATGCGTTCTCTGCGTAGTGTCGCACTTTGAATAATCCCCTTTGAATTTCTTTCGTGGATGTCGTAAGAAGCGTCTAAGGAACACTTTAGGCGACAAACTAGCAACTTGTCTCTATATTATATACCATTTTCATTCACTTTAAACTTAGATGAGAATGAGAGATTAATGAATGTGGATGAAGCAAAAAAGGTATGTTAGGGTCGTAGCAAGTGAAATAAAATATTCTCTACCTACCCCATTTGAAAATACAGGCGTAATGTATATTGTAAAAGTAACAATAGTGCTTAGTGAAAAATAGTAC
This sequence comes from Adoxophyes honmai, assembly GCA_005406045.1. Taxonomy (NCBI): domain Eukaryota; kingdom Metazoa; phylum Arthropoda; class Insecta; order Lepidoptera; family Tortricidae; genus Adoxophyes; species Adoxophyes honmai. The sequence continues at coordinate 287,807 of BHDV01063472.1, forward strand.
AGACAGAGGATTCCAGTTTATCTAATTTCCTACTTTGTTTTAATAATAGAATATTTTCTTGGCAGAGCTATAGGCACAAAATCACAACTCCAATAAGAACGTCGCTTCTCTACACACATACTCTGTGTCTTATAAGGTATAAACTTATAATTGAATTTCTGTTAACAGCTCCCCGCTGACTGTTAACTCCGTCTTGCATGCGTCTTTGTCCGGTACAATGTATGCAGTTATGGCTGACAACAACAGTTGCATCCAAGTTATTGAATGAAATAAATCTGTACTACGTAATCATACATACATACAATCACCCCTGTGTTCCCAAATGGGATAGGCAGAACACACAAAACGTGACATAGACAAAACCGTGATTATGACTGTATCACGCTTTGCAGCCACTTCTAGCATTGTTTCAGGTTTGCGGAGATGGAAGAGGTAGAATAGTGACAGGTTGCTAGCCTGTCGCCTAAAACATACCTAAATTTATTTCTTTAGTCGCCTCTTACGACATCCACGGAAGAAATGGAGAGGTGCTATTCTATCCCGACACCACACGGTTATACGTAATCATACTAATATTATAAAGGTGAAAGTTTGTGAGTGTACTATGTTTGTTACCTCTTCATGCCAAAATAGTTCGCCTATATTCCCAAATGAGGTAGGCAGAGTACACAAAACGCTACATAGATAAATCTTTAACTATTTCACGTCTTGAGACCACTAGGCATATTTTTTTAAATGTTAAGCAGACTTAACATTACACACATTCGATACATTGCCGGACACTCTGAATACAAAATAAATAAAATTATATCTCATTAACGATTTTCTAACAACTTTAATATTTTTAGTTACTTTATGATGGTGGTTTAGACACTTGAAAAAAAACTTTATTCCGTTCTTGAAGTCTTTTAGAAAAAACGTGTCTGTGCCAAGTATTGAGGCTCATTCTCTCTCCAAAGCGCTGGTAAACTCACAAAGACGTATAAAAGAGTTCCTTATGGCCTACATGTACTTACGCTTACGTGTATTATTTTTTGTTTTGATTTATTTTTTCCGTTCTCCCCTTAATCCCTCTGATTATTGCTTATAAATTAAACCGACCACCCGTTTTAGTAACTCTCTTGATACAAATCAAACTTCGCACCCCTCTCAAGCAATTTTTTCAGCACTTGCAGCAAATTAAACGTCAGTGTAAAACCCAATCCACCGCCAACTTTACACTTGCTGGAGTGTCAATCTGCCTCTTTGTACGTGTGTTTTGGAGCGAGAATATCACTTATTGCGGGTCTATTCAATTGCAGCGGACTGTATTGATGCAATGCGCTTTGTTAGGTTTTGCTGTAAAACTGGTGCAATGTACAGTCTGCAACAAAGATAAATGACAAAATGTGCACGCGACCTTAATGTCGGGAGAATAAGAGTGTATCTGTACTTACGTTTGGCAGTGTAGATATATTTTTGTTGCCGACTGTGCATAGCAATTAAATGAACCTTAATTAAAATTATCGCTATTAGTTAGTTTAACGTACAAAATTATATTTCAACTAATCTATAAATGAACATACTGATCTGAGACTTGAGTTTCCGTAGATTTTGTTAGCAATGAACTTCAAGATACTGTTTTTAAAGGAAATAATAAATCGGCTGCTCACAAATTGATGTAAAATTCGACTTACCACAGTTTTTTTACAAGTTATCTTTCAAAAAGTCGCTTGAAAATTCGTCACCAATAAATGCAGCTATGAAAGCGCTGACTTGTCGAAACCATTGCGCGTGAGTGATTCTCGGTGACAAGTGATCGTTCAAAAGAGGGATTAGTATTCTTCGAGTGATTTGGGGATGGATTTCGTGTCCGAATGTCAGTACATCTGTTGAATTAGGGATGTTATATCTGCACACTATAATGAAATAATTCTAAAAAGTATTATTTGTAGAATATTCATATCAAATATACTTAGGCTAGACAAAAAATACGCGAACGTCAGACAGATTTTTGGCTGACTGTTGTGAGTTTACGTTCATTTCATAAATAATTAAAAACAAGTTATGTTTGAATATAAATTAGGAAGTTCACTTCCTAATTCTTTTTTCATGTTTTTTTAACCCATGTCAAATTTGGATACAAAACGTGGAAAGGTCATTTTCATTGTATTGTCTATGTAGAGTTCTGTGTTCTAATTTCTCCTAGAGGAGTTACTCGTAAGTGCAAGTTACTGCAGTACAGCTACTCGGAAGGCTGACTCATACGCAAGTTTTCACTGTGTAAACCAGACTTTAAGCATGAATGAAAAAACTTTCAGACAGCCAATAATACGCCCTGTAAAAACATAAGACAATCTCAACACTCTTCCAATCCCACCTCATAGAGCCTTAATGTGCCTTCACTGAACAAAACGTTCACAGCCTTTACGATTGTATGAATGTAAAACCTTCTAGTACAGGAATTATACACATTTTGAAATGCAAATGAACTGAGAAAGCTGAATTTTTGATATGACGTAGAGAATGCCCATAAAAGCTTAACTCAAGTTAAGCTTTTATGGGCATCTCCATGGGCATATTGGGATATCTCCATAACGATGCATGTTACGCAAAATGTATTTATGCATAAATTATAGAGCATAAAAAAAGCCACAAAAAACTCCTTGACAGAATTATCGTATCTCGTCGGATAGCCGAGTTATTGTCAAAAAACCAATCTTAACCTTTTTTTCAAGATGGCGGAAAACCCACATAGGAAATCTTGGTCGACAATTTCAAGTTAAGCTTTTATGGGCATTCTCTACGTCATATATCAAAAATTCAGCTTTCTCGGTTCACTTGCCTTTCTTTACCGTTAATTCCTACGTAATGACCGGGTTATTCAGACAGCCGCCCTGTAAAAACAAAAGACAATCCCAACACTCTTCCAATCCCACCTCATAGAGCCTTAATGTGCCTTCCCTGAACAAAACGTTCAATAACGTTCCTGAAATAATATTTTCACTGCACAAAGATCACGACCTGTTTGGCAAACACTTAGCAAGATATCGGGACAAGGGCTTAATTGGGTTTGGGAAAGGACTAAATAAATATACGGAAAGGTGCTGTTTGCTGAGAGACAATTTTTATACGGATTACAGTCTTTTGTCTCTAAAGATTGTGTTAAGTAATGACATGACTATAAAATCAAGAGCTACGTTTTGATTTGGTTAAATTTCAAACATTTTGGTATTTTAACAAAAGTTACGATGTAAAAAGTGCTGTTCGATTGATTTTAGCTTCTGACCAGCTAGGTAGCTAGTCTAAAAATAAAATCTCACTTTTTAATTCCAACCCATTTCTGTCATGAATGACGTAAAAGGCGACTAAGTTTACGCGTATAAATTCACAATTAATTAATTTATTTTACGTTACAATTCGGAGATAATGACAACTTATCATAACAAAACAACAATCATCAATCCGATTCACTTAAACAAAACACCAGCGTCAAATGTTCACAATCAAAAAGCCATCACAAACCTTTTCGAGTAAATACATTTTTAATTTAATAATTGCAGTTCTTCGTTCGAATTTACGTAATGGCGTCAAATTAAAATGATCACGTGACAAATATGTCAGAGTGACAGATGCTGGGTGGCCAAGTTAGAATTATGATAATACCGAAACTAGTGCCGTTTTAAATAAGTGGTAGATTGCTATTGCGTTGTGAGAAGGTTCAAAATTAAAGTTGTTTGTGTGAATTGACAGCATGATAAATTGTAACGTTACTGTAGGGTCAGATGAGTGTATCATTATTTTATTAGTTGATTGTTTTAAAATTAGCTTCTAGTTATAATTACACAGGTCGGCATGTTTATGCTGCTATTACGTAAAACGGGGAGGATACTTGAATATTAAGATTAATGGTTTTGCGTTTGATATTGTTGACGATAGAAAAACACAGAAGTCTAAATGCATTTGATATCTTAAAACAAAATCTAAGCAAAAATAACCCTTTGTATATTTCCAGATGGGGTAGGCAGATCACATAAAATATGATAGATAAAAACATGACTATTTCACATTTTGTAGCCACTTAAAGTATAATTTTATGTTTATAAACAGATCAAAAAGATAATTAAAATAGTCACAATGTTTCTAATCTTGCCTATCACCTAAACCATTCCTAAACCTAATTCCTTAGCGGCCACTTACGGCATCCGCATATGGTGCTATTTTAACGCGCCACCACACAGATAATAAATGAAAATCGCTCTCAAAACTAAAGATAATAATTAGGTATGCTTTTCCTTTTCATTCGTAACAACTGTATCACATTCCCTTAATTACTGCCTTTTACCAATTTTCTTTAATGACGGATACCATTGGACACTGCAATAACAAGGTAGGTATCACAATAAAACAGTATCTGTTACTTAATTAAAACGAACATCGCGTGATATGGAAATGCTCGCGAACTGCAAATGGTGAAATAACAAGCATTTATATGTTTCGGGGGAGTGATAAATATTTCAATATGCTTGATGGTGATGGTTGTTGACTCCTAAGAATTATGGCGAAAAGAGTTAAAAAGAACTGTGCGCTATTAAAAGTTGGGGGAAATTGGATGGATGGAAAAGAAAACTTATAGTGAAAAAAACATACTAAGGTACATGCATCACGCGTGTGTTCCCAAATGGCAAGTAAGTAGAGCATGTGAAACTTTGCGTAGTCAAAATCACGACCACTTGACGATTCGCAGCCACTTCTGACATATTTTTAGGTAAAAATAATGAGTTAATAACTAATAACAATAGTGACAGGATACTAGTCTGTCACTTAATGCATACTTAAACCTTTTTATCCTTAGTCGTCTCTTGCGACATCCACAAAAGAAATGGAGATTTATTCTAAATATAAGACAAAACATTTTGCATGCTCACATGTCCACTACAAAGCTTACTAAAATAAACAATTTCATTTTCTTGACACACACTTAACATGAAAAATCGCAATTCATCACACTGATAAGTATTAAATTGACAAGAGAACAAAAGGTTCCACACCCCTGGACAGAAGACAAATTATAATTAATTAACCGGTCACCTAATGTTGCCGACCCCTGGCCACCCGGAACTGCGAATTATATAACCTCGCCAACTGTGCTTAACCCGCGACTGTTTTGGTGCAAGTGACGAGAACGTGGCTTTTATGTTAACTTAGTAAAGTCACTTCATTTTAGTCTTCTAACTTGGTAAATCAAATTCTGCTTTTCATTAACACCGTTCCTAAATTTAATCTTTCTTGGATTTGGCTATGTACTAACTATTTACAGATCATTTATTAGGTACCCGGAATCATCTGCATCCCTCATCTCATGGCATCTGGCAACCCTGAATTTGCTAAACGTGGTACTTCATTTTTGAATTCATGTGCTCTGCCTACCCCTCATGGGAATACAGGCGTGAGAATATGTATGTATGTTATTAGGTACTCCTAAATTTGGCGTGTCTGTTGGCAACGCGTCGGGGGCAGCAGTCAATACGTCGACGGATTCAGTCAATATGACTGTGGCGTCGGCTGACATTGCCTTTGCCGTTCACAACTTGCAGTTCGTCTGTAAGGGTTTTATTATAGTGGTAGCGATGGATGATCCAAGATGATCCATGGTCCTGACCGTTAAAAAAAAGATAAAAAAGGGAAGTAAAATCATAATTTGTACGATCCTACCGGTTTGATTATAAAAAAAACTGACTAATATTTCATGTATGAATATTTTCACAAAATTGTTATTTTCATCGAGTCAACTTAGTGCACAAATTTTTACAGAATATTTTTTGTAACTTGGACCACAAAGTTAATGTTTATAGCATAAGCGAAGAGAGAAAAGCACTTAGAGTAATTAGATTGCGGAAAATGCTTGGACTTTGCCACCAAACGGCCACTGATACAGGCTGATGGTATTTCAAATTTGTCTATTAAAATATTCAAGCTTTCTTATCGATGTTTTCTGTCAATAAATGCCATGTGGACATTTTTTGTTTTGCGGATGTCGTAAAAATTACTAAAGATGTTTGGGTAAGATAAATGTTACAGATTAGCTTCTGCTAATCATTATTAAGTATTACTCTTTTATTTATTTGAGACTTTATGCTGCGGTAAAAGTAGCTGCGAAACGTGAAACAGGAGGGTTTGGTCTATGATATAATTTTATGTGTTCTGCTTACCCAATTTGGGAATACAGGTGTAATACTTATGTATGTATGTATAGCATATATTCCGAAATAAATTGAGGTAGAAAAGTGTTATAGTTATTAAACAGATGGATCAATTCCCATACAGTTTCTTCTACCCGAAAACAATTTTTACCAAAACATTTCATTTGTTATTAGTCTAATTTCTACAAGTAATTACAACCTAATAAAACCACTACATCCAGTTCCATACGGTTCAGTCAGTTCCAAATAGTTAAACACAAAATTTAGACTCCAACGTTTCGAAGAAAAAAGTCCTAAGTGCCATAGAAACTTTAACTTCATACGTCGCTTTGGTAAAACAGATTTATTTTAGTTCAAAACGCCCGGGAAAATTGTCTGTCCGTATAACTGGTTAATTAAATGCCAGAGCAGGCTTCCCTTTATTTCGCGCACGTACGTTTCTCGAATTAAATAATTGAATATTGTTTGAAAACAGAGTTGTGGGTTTTTCGTGTGTAACTAGCTTTATTTGAACGTACTTTATAGGATTCTGGTTAAATTGGTGAGGATTGTGAATTAGGTTTCATGTTATGCGTATTTGTACTAACATTTTAGTATAAATAATTAATTCGTAATTCATTTAGCACTTTATATTTATTTTCATACCAAAGCGACTAAGTATCGAATAATTTATATAAAAAATATGCATCGTCGTAAGTTTGTAGTAAGTTTGTTCCTTTACTTTTTAATTTACTCCAGTGAACAAAAAAACAATCATACTGAAATTGAAAAATAAAAAATGTTTACATTTTTCAATTTAATCATAGAAATGAATTTAAAATTCACATTCCTCTTGACCCAATTTCATTTTCCAGTATAATACCTACTCTCCAACACGTCGCCTCAATTTAAACCTACACATTTTTAAACACCTCATCATGAAACTAATTTGTTAAAACGAGTTAAAACAAACAAAGAACACCCTGTATCGCCACTACATCACTGTCCCCCGGGAGGTATTACCGTCCATCGCCGGATCCACCATTTTTTGCAGTAAATCTAATTTATTTGTATTAGTTAATGACTTATACACGTCTACCGGACGGCCGTATAACTCTTTCGCCTGGAAAACATCAATGGCGTCCAAGGTCTTGATACTTGATAATTTTTCATTTTTTAAACCTGGATAAAACCTAACCAATAAATTAATGAAAATCGATCTAATTGACTAGGCTAAGTCTGTACTATGGTCACGTATAAAGACGTATATTTCGATAAATGCATAAATATAGAAGGTAGCTGGAAAATGACCATAAACATTTTAACCAGTGGTCTGGTATACCCATTTGAAAACCCTGTGTAGTTTTTTTCCGAAGTTTTCATATAAAATTCTTATAAATATGTTCTCCGGCTGTTAGTCAACTACGTAGAATCGCAACATCAAACGATTGCAGGTGCGTACGTGTCGACTATAACAGTACGGGACGTAAGGTAGGTAAAACACAGGGCGCAATCACCTAAAAAGCGATGAAATGTTAGTCCTACAAAAAAAAAAAACAAAAATGAGTCAAGACTTTTATTTGGAAAACGCTCTAATACTAAATCTATACTAATATTATAAAGCTGAAGAGTTTGTTTGTTTGTTTGTTTGAACGCGCTAATCTCTGGAACTACTGGTTCGAATTGAAAAAAATATTTTTGTGTGGGATAGACCATTTATCGAGGAAGGTTTAAGGCTATTAAACATTACGCTGCGACTAATAGGGCCGAAGAAATAGTGGAACATGTGGAAAAAAACGGGGAAATTTGCTCACTATTCCACGCGAACGGAGTCGCGCGCACAGCTAGTATAGAATATACGTTACATTATTTCCTCAGTCACCTCTAACGACAACTACACGACAGTAGCAAACTTCTAAAATGAAAAGTATCAAAACTGTTTGAACATCGGAGGTGGAGGACCAGCTCCAATTATTTTAAGTTTTGTTCCGTGTTCGGCCGCGGTCGGAGGAATAATTTACATAAACTCCGTGTGATTTAGATTGGTTTTAAATTTTAAACTTTATCCAGGAATACCGTTTGGGCTGGAAACAATTCGAGGATTCGGGAATTTCTGTTTGATTAAAAAAAACAAGCGAAGCCAAAAACCCAAAATTCTACTACTTACTATGTTTTTGACTATCGATTATGATAATTTATAGGGAAATGAAATGGATAACTTATACTGTCTTTTCGAGAGCGAGTCTAGCCGCTGCATCTATGGCGCGTTACTCCCGATAATGGGTCACGAATTGGATCGAAACATGTTGAGCTAATCGTGACGTAAATATTTGAGTGTACTTATCTTGAGTCAGTGAGTCTTGTGGTAGTTATAGACCAATTGACGAAAATATTTCGATGATTATTTACGAATGAAGATACAAAAACAAAACACTACTCAAACATTCGCAAAATCCAATTTTCAACCAATTGAGAAACCATACAAGAACCACGTGCCAGAATCAAAGTCAAAAACAAAACGCAATCTCTGTTCAAACTTAAACAATAAACCCAAAAGCCCTTCAGGCGACATGTGGCCTTTTAAGTGGCGGTGACAATTTAACAAATAAAGTTACGCTTAAAGAACTAAATTCATTTGTTAATTTGTACAAAAATTTAAAAATCACCCCTTGACTTTTTAAAAAACAGTCGTAAACACCTCTTAAATTTTGCCGGGTAAAGTTGATATTCAAATGTAGGGTCGGTGCAATAGGCCCCTTGTGCTAAGTCAATTGAAATGAGACCATATTCAGATGTATGGATATCGGTGGAAACGTATGCAATTAAATGGGGTGATCGGAAGTCATGCGTTATAGGCTTGTAATTATCTTTGTAGAAAACCCTTTCTAAAAATGGCCAAGTGCCAGTCGGACTTGCGTACGAAGAGTCCTGTCGTGTTATCCACACAATTTTTTAGTAATTATCAAGCAAAAATTATTAAGAATAAGCGATTAAAATTATTTAATTTTTGGGATGATAACACTTAACTACGTTTACTTGGATATTTTCATTATTTTCCTTTGTTTGTGTTACACGACATGCTAAATTTCAGGATGGTAGGTCATATAGGTGTCTGTCCATTCTTAGGAATGAGAAATGCGACTTAAAAATACGTTTTTTTACTACGTTCGCCTTATTTTTCACAAATTTAAGGAATTTTAAAGTGAATATTTCTATATGATCTTGATAAAAAGATACTAAGAGATTTTATTGGTATTATTGTTTTCCTCTAGAGTCACGGAAAACATTCTAACTATTTTGATATCAAAGTATTGAAATTAGCGAGAACGGAACGAGAACTAGAAAAAAAAGTACTGAGGCAATACGATAATTAAGTCATCTGCTGCTGCTACTGTGTTGTCGGCTACAAAACTGCGCTTTAAAATTACAGCGTTTTGTAGACAAAGCAGACAATTCAATACTCACATATCAACAAAAACGTGACAATTACATCCCAACAAAAAACATTCTCACGGCGTCAAACCAAAACTCCGGCGCATCATTATCATGTAAATTTGACACCCAATCAAAACGCAGCCACGCACCAACAAAAACATGAAAAAGATAACGACAGTCACAACATAACAAAAAAAAACAAAAAACAACCAAAGAGGTTGTCACTCGCAAATCAAACCAAATAAAGCCGGCCATGTCTAAAGAGTGAATGAGTGAGTGAATTGTATAAAAACAATTGCACGCGCACTGTTTTACGATGGCTTTGACAAAATCAGAATTGAATTAGGCGCACAGGATGGGTTAGTGGAGTAGGAAAACTGTGGAGGCGGTTACACGGTTTTATTTGCCTGGTCTGGTGGGATGGCTATGTGCTTTTCAGTATGTAAAAATCGTGTTTGAATTTTTGTTTTATGTGCTTATACATAGTATGAAACTTTTAATGTTCCTTTTTTCTTAGTTTTTATCCATTTTTTTTATAAATGGGGTAGGCATGGCACGATTTATTTATTTATATTTCACGTTTCTTAACAACATCTGGCATATTGGGTTTTAATTTAAGAAGTACCTACTTAACTGTCTTAACTACAATAGTGACAAATTGCTGGCCAGTGACCTCTCATGGCATTAATGGAAAAAATAAGAAGTGTTATTTTAAACCTGAAAGACTATGGATAGTTTTTGCGCAGAAAACATCTTAATTAAAAATAAATAAAAAATGCTATAAATTTGTTCTACGTTTACCATTTTCGTAATAAAATAAAATAAAATTTCGTTACCGACTCCACTACATCAGAACACCACACATCAATTTTCCGGTGCCCATCACGCTACGATCACGTGTCGGTCACGTGACCATTCCATCACCCTCCCCTCCCCTGCCTCCCCTCGCTATCCTCGCGACCCCGGCCTCCCCTTTGTTCCTCAAGGGTCGCGGTCGATCTAAACTTTTGAATAAAATGTCACTTTATTTATTGTTGATAATATTTAAATGTAATACGAACACTATTACACTCGGTAGTAATCAAAATAAGCAAATATTACAAGAAAAACTATTGCTTTCTGTGTCATGAATTTTATTCCCACAGGAGAGACCACTTTCGTACTTTTTGTATGAGTTATCCACTTGTTTTAAGGGAGCCTTACACTTTCAAGGCACTTTCCGCTTTGCAGCCACTTCCAGCATAATTTTAGATAGAAAAACAAATAATAAAATATACATAATAGCAATAATAGTAGCAATAAAATATACATAATAGCAATAATAATAGCAATAAAATATACATAATATAATGTAGCTAGCCTGTACATATTTCCTTGGTCGCCTTTTACGACATTCACGGAAGAAAGGGAGAAGTGTTAGTTCAACACGACACCACACAGGAACTAAAGTACTACTAGTAGATTTATTACAAGTCTTAATAACATAACATTTTTACTTTCGTGCATATAATGCGTGTTTGATCACCTGGCGATTGTCGTTTGTCTTTCTTACACATCCCAATAGTGTGTTTCATCACTCATCACCAAATAAGTTAGCTGCTACAAGGCTCTTAAATTACGTAGCTAATTTTAATGTTACAAGTCGCGTAGCACTTGCTACGTATCAACGTAGCTTTCTTCGTAACCAGAGCTAAGTCGTAGCACGTAATCTCGTAGAACTGACATAGAACAAAAAGGGTACATTAATGCAAATAAAAATGCAAGGCGGGGTGTTAGGATATCTTTTTTGTAGAAGACTAACAAACATTGTTATGCATACATTGTACGTGAAACGATACTTACTAAACCATTTTTCATGCTTGGTAGCACAGACTTATATCGAACTAGATACCGCGAGTTCCTGCATTTGTATGAAAACCAAGCGTGTCACTTTTTCTCAACGGTAGGTATACTAGGTATCGTCACATTAGCTCTTTAGTGATAGGAATTGACAGTCCGAGTGAAACTCATTCAAAGATGATGCCGCCTTATTCAAGTTATCTTGTCTCTAGGCAGTTAAACCTAGTCTAAGCGTTATAAAACTAAATAAAATCGCGTCAAAAGAGGAGCATTGCTCTTCCTTTTGGCACGCAAAGTACATACACTTGAGTCATCTAGTTCGATATAAATCTGTGCTTGGTAGTCAGTTTTGAGACAGGAAGCAGAAAGTTTTTTTCCATGCAGGCATGACGTAATACATGTATGTACGTATATTATTTATGGAATTTGGGTACACACTTATTTAAAAAGTTGCACGAAAATGTTAAATCAGTCAAGTTTTGTCTAATCATTTTGCGAATAAATACGTGACGTTTAATTTTTCATTTTTATAAATTACGTGACACAAAAACAACTGTAAAAACAGCACAATCTATCAACTAATCATTGAATCAAAGTCAAACAATAAGTGTTTATCAATAAGCTTTTGTAATGTACCGCCTAAAGCCACCGCGCGCCGACTACGGGGCGTCTTTGTAATACAAACTACAATTAGGACGCGTGCGCACTGCGTGCTGCCTTGGGGCCAATAGCCAATGTAAAAAACGTCTCACGGTTTAATTGTATCAATTTTTTTTTGAGGGTCCATACACCGAAAAATATGCAAGACGAAAAAAAAACCCCGGCCCCGTGTGGTGCCGGGTTAGAATAGCACCTCCCCCTTTCTTCCCGTGGGTGTCGTAAGAGTCGACTCTGGGAAAGGGTTAGTGTATTGTGGGCGATGGGCTAGCGACCTTTCACTGCAATATCACGTTTAACCATCAGTACCCTGACATTGCTAAACGTGGCACTGGATTTTTGAATTCATGTGCTCTGCCTACCCCTCTTGGGATTACAGGCGTGAGAATATGTATGTATGTATGTACGAAAAAAAACGTCAGTTACTTACATATCGATGGCCCCACCGAATAAACGTGCATGTGAAAAATGACAACTTTCCAGGAAAAAATAAAAACGTTCAGAACGTTGTTACGTGAAATGCATAGAAGTTAGGTTACTACAATGTAGAGAAAAAAGATAGACAAATTAATAATCTTTAATGTTATATTTTTTTAATAAAATAATATTGCTTAGTTTTGTAGAAAAATGAGAAAACACAACTTATTTTTTTATTCTGGTGTAAATACAGATTATTGATTAGTGCATCAACCACATGCACGTTTATTCGAGTGAAGTTGTTAATCTGCCGTTGGTGCATCATGAGGTTACCTTACTTACTGCGTGTAAATAAATGTTTCAAGTTGATCGGCAATAAGCTCTTGCACGCTTTTTGTTGTTAAAATATGTACATTGTAGCGGTAGTATTGAACTAAAACATTATTATTCGATGATTTTATTTTGGAACTATTACATGCAAACCTTGTTTAGCATAACACATTATTAAGATACAATGTGTTTAAATGAAAACTTTTGGCTGTACGTTCTGATTATCGCAAGGTAATCTTAGTTTATTAAGCGGATTTTAATAAAACAATTAAGTACTGCTACTTATGAAGTAAACATTCACTTGATTTGTATAATAACTAGCTGTGCCCGCGACTCCGTCCGCGTGGAATTCTTACCTGGGACAACAGTTTCATTTCTTTAGCAGGAGGGGATAATATCAACTAATAAATACTTCAAACTTGTTTTTAAAACAAGCCAAGTGCGAGTCGGGCTCGCGCACGAAGAGTTCCATACCAAAAACAGAAAAAAAACACGTATTTTCTATAGGAGCCCCCTCTTAACTACTTTTGTTTTTAATAGTAGTTTTTACTCAGCACGGCAAGCCTTAGGATTGTACTAGCGATGAATGGAACAAAAACTCAACTTATAACCAATAGCACAAAACATAGAATTCTGGTGAACGGGCAGGCAATGCCATTATGTCGACAAGTATATTTTCTTGGGCCAGGTAGTCTCTTTCAGTAATAGACAAGGTAAAGAAATCGAAAGACGTGTCGAAAACGCCTGAAAAAGCTATCGGTTCATGAAAGATCTCATGAAAGGAAATCTTCCTCTAGCACTCAAGCGAAAACTCGTTGACATGTGTATTCTTTCTGTACTAACCTATGGTGCGCAGATAATATCTACCATATTATGGTCCCTGACCGAAAATTAAAGTCCAAACTTAAGGTTTGCTAAAGTGCGATGGAGCGCAGCCTACAGGGTGTAAAAAGGATAGACAGAAACCGGAACACTACTCTGCGCTCAAGGACACGCATCGTTGATATTGGAGAAATGATTGCCAGGCAAAAGTAAGACTGGGCGAGACACGTTTGCCACATGCACCCACAGAGGTGGGTGCACACAGTCACTTAATGGGAGGCGGAGAACGGCCAGAGACATCGAGGCTGGCCGAAAAGAAGATGGTGGGACGACATGGACTCGTATGCAGAGGACTGGTAAGATATCACGCAAGACCAGAGAAGACTCAGATAAATCAACCAGCTAACAAAAAAATAGTAGTTACGGTTCTTGAAATACAGCCAGGTGACAGACGGAGAGACAAACAGACCAGACAGACATCGAAGTCTCAATAATAGGGTTCTGGTTTCACCCTTTGGGTACGAAACCCTAGAAATCACGTGTACCAACTCTATTTTAAATCTAAAAATCTATACTAATATAATAAAGCTGAAGAGTTTGTTTGTTTGTTTATTTTTTTGAACGCGCTAATCTCAGGAACTACGCTACCTACTACTAGGTGCGAATTGAAAAATTATTTCTGTGTTGGATAGACCATTTATCGAGGAAGGTTTTAGGCTATATAACATCACGCTGCGACCAATAGGACCGAAAAAACAGTGGAAAATGTGGGAAAAACGGGGGAAAATTGTCACTATTCCACGCGGACGGAGTCGCGGGCACAGCTAGTAAGGAATAATATTTAATGTAAATTTCAATTGCCTAGCTCTTATACGGTTCTTGAGATACAATGAGAGCCTGGTGACAGACGGACAGAAAAACAGCAAAGTCTCAGTAATTAATAGGGTCCCGTTTTCACCCTTTGGGTACAGAAAACCCTAAGAACGGATCACCGTTCTAGATAGACAGTTGAAATTTTCACAGATGATGTGTTTTATTGCCGTCAGTTATGGCGCTGTGTGTTGTTAAACAAATACTAAAAATGAAATAAAATAGGAATTTTAGTAATAGTAGGGCTCTCGTACAACAATCGTGATTTTTGGGTCTATAAAAATAACTGTAACTGGTAGACACTTGAAATTATCACAGAATATTTACTTGAATATTTACTTAAAAGTAAATAGTTAAATTAAAATGAAATAGATATTTAAGGGGGCTCTCACATAAAAACCTGATTTTTTGCAGTTTTTGGTTCGGAACCCTTCAAGCGCGAATCCGGCTCGCATTTGACCGGTGTTTTTTGTAGACTTTTTTGGCACAGACAAACCAAAAACAGAAAATCTTTATAGTTCATACTTTTTGTCTATAGTCAACTTATGTGAGGATAGGAGTTAGAAAGCGCATTTTTGTCCGATTTGTTTCAAGTTTACCATTACTGCTCGGCTCCTATGTGTCTTAACGTTGTGTTATATAGCCTATAATCTGCCCAGAAATATTATGTAGACTACAATTGTGCAAAGTTTGGTTAAAATCCTTCGATTAGTTTTTGACCCATGCGTGCACATACAGACAGACAGACAAAAAATTTACTGATTGCATTTTGCCATTAGTACCGATCACCAATCATCCTCCAATATGAATCCTGAATATATATTCAATGTACAAAATTTACCTCTACAGTTTTATTATAAACATAAAGGTGTAAGATTTAAACAAACATACACATCCTAACGTTCGTATTCCCAAGAGGGGTAGGCAGAGCACATGAGTTCAAAAATTCAGTGCCACGTTTAACGATTTCAGGGTAATCAGATGGTAGAACGTGATATTGTAGTGACAGGTTGCTAGCCCATCGCCTACAATACACTAACCCTTTCCCAGAGTTGCCTCTTACGATACCCACGGGAAAAAAGAGGGAGGTGCTATTCTAACCCGGCACCACACGAGGAATAAGATTGAAAGTAACGGAAAGTCTTTTTTGGCGATTTATTGCAAATAGAAAGAAGATTGTTAACAAAATAAAATAATTGAGTATGGATTCCGTGTTTGAATTTGATATTTACCACGAGCTATTCGGTTAAGGAAAACATCGTGAGGAAACCTACACACAGCGACACAGTAATTCAACGTTGTGTGTGAAGCTCTCAATCCGCACTGGGCCCGCGTGAGAACTATATCCCAAGCCCTCTTATACTGAGAGGAGGCCTGTGCCCTGCAGTGGGACGTATATAGGCTGATGATGATGATAATGGGTTCCGTGTTGGAGTATAAAAGGAGAGGTATAGGACAAGTTTTCAGCCTGCCTCAAATACCTACTCATCGTATGATCGAATCGAGTCGTCGCTCCGTCGCTTGCGTCGGCCCCCGCTCCCTTCACTCCTCACCTAAGTGGCCGTTGCTGTCTTTATAACACTTGTAGACATGTTCTAGGCACCTAAAACTAATGTTTACCATCCTTTTAAAATCATCGAATATCCGCATTTCACTTAACACTGAAATTGTTTTAGGTAAAAATAATTGTATGCATTAGTTACATAAAACCAATACTACTTTAATAAGGGCATGAGTCTATTAACATAATTACTATCCCAAGTTTATAAGGTATGGAGCTATACGAAATATAAGTTTAATCGTGCTACGCACGAATAAACGTGCATCAACACAATACACAAAAACGAAGCGGTCATAATAGTCAGTACAGTACAGCACAGGTTTGTTCGTGTTGCGGCTACGATTGTAATGTTTGTAATAAGTGGTTGCATTAGAATTCGTGTGAAATTTCTCACTAGATTTTACCTAGATAAAACATGTACTTAGTTATAACTTGGTAATTAATAGTAAAAAAGCTTTAAAAAAATTCAGGGGTATGTATTATGGCTCATGGAACGTAAATAACGAAAAAAAAATTTTTTGTGTAATAGCACATGCACGTTTATTCGGTGCGGCCATCGATATATCAAGTCTGTATAGCCACACCTGTGTGTGTCGGCTTTAGAATAACACTTCTCCATTTCTTCCGTGGGTGTCGGAAGAGGCAACTAAGGAAATAGGTTAAAGTATATTTTATGACAGGCTAACAACATAATAGTGACATTTAGTATAGGCTCGTAGGTATCATTTTTAAAGCATCCTTTTTCTCGCTGACTGGAGTCAGCGAAATGTACACATCACTATCAATTTTATAACAATTTCTTTCGTACTTCTTTCTCAACATAACTAAAATTAAAATAAATACAATCAAATCGCCGTGCCAGAAAATCTCGTCAAACTCAACCCTGCCAATTCCCACGTACAAATTAAAGGCAATAAATAAATAATTTATTAACACTCCAATGCGCTAATTTCCAAACATTGGCTTTGTTGATTTGTTGAACGCCACGCGATCGCTCCAGGCTAGTCGAACAAAAAACTTAACAATAACGTTTTGAAAGCGGGCAATGAATATAACATTTAATATTATTGAAGTCGAACGGTAGGCGTATTTTGTGGTACAATTATTGAATTAGCTACTGTCTTAGGAAACTGATAATAATTAATCTCATTTAAGTAGATTACCAAACAGTAAAATGTAGGAAGAATGTATGAAGGTTGTTTAGTCAAACTCAAAGACAAAAATCAAAAACAAAAAAGAAAATAAAACAGTTTAAAACAGAACTCCATTCAGCAAACCGTGTTCCAAAACAAAAGAAAAACATGCATTTTGAAATTAAAAAAACAATACGGAAACTAATGCGTAACAGCATCAGCAACAGCAATAAAATAAAAATGGTTGGTAACCCTGTAGCGACTTTTCGCAACACTATTGTGAACTTTTTAATCTAGTATAATCTTGTCTCAAAACACACAAAATCTTCCAACCCCCTATTCGCGCATTTTTTACCTTTGCCCAACAAAAAAACCCCAAAACAGTCAATTGTTTTCCCATTCCTCATGGGAGAGCCGATGTGGGATGTAACCTGAGGCGACGCGTCGACGCGTAAACGTGTTTGTTAACTTTAACAATAGTTCAACAAACGTGCTTGAGCAGAAATGGGTTAAATAAGCTAAGGGTGATTTGTGGGAACTTGTTTTATGTAGTTTTTGTTGTAAAAGAAAACTTTTTTTTTTCGCAATATTGTTGAGAAATTTCTCTGAAAAGGCGTTGGTTTGTCATGGGCTCTCTGAATTGGAATCGCGTACAAGCTGTTTAGTAAATAAATCTGTGCTATTACTCTTGATGTACTATTCAAATTAGGTCTTAAATCAATAATTACAAAATGGTCTCATAGCAAAGAGTCTCGACCAACATCTTAGAAGACTCGCTAGACGCTTGGCTCAAGGATCTCATGCAAGTGGCGGTGTTCCTTTATACGGTGCGCATCGTCAGTTCATTCTTCACTTTGCAGCCTAAAACCAAAAAAATGTGCTTGAAATATATGGTTTCGTCTATGCAGCGTTTCGTGTGTTCTGCCTACCCCTTTGGAGAACGCAGGTGAGATGTGTGTGTTGATAAATAATTAACCTTAAATTCCATTCGTTTTAACCATTTTATCACACAAAAGCGTTTCATCCAACCATACCGATTCCAAAACCATAAGACAATATTCCTGTTGGATCTCAATAACTCAACTCAAACTGCTGTAATTGAACCAGCAAATACATAGGATCGGAAACAGTTAGATGTAACGCCAGATATAATCCGTACGTTCTAATACCGTCCGTCAGAAATTAAACTCGCCTTACATCGACTTGCATGGATATAGTAGTGCTGAATGGGTCTATTTTTAGCGACACGTAAACAAAAAGACTTTTTGCTTATAATCTGTTAGTTTTGGTCAATAGGGATGATGACAGGGTTAAAAATATATCGTTCTAATTAGTCCGTAAGTTAGATTATGGAAAATAATGAGACACATATTTTTTAGTTTATGAAATAATTAAACATCTACAATGGTACAGATCATCAAACTTCCTGAGTGGGGGCTCGTGACGTCACATTTGAGTAAAAA
>BHDV01063472.1:308266-360650 GCA_005406045.1 Adoxophyes honmai
TAGTTAGACAAACTTTGTATTAGTAGTGGTGCGCGTTCAAAACACCGAATTGCCTGGATAGGCAAGTGGGGGCACATACTGTACGCAGCTCAGTTCTGGATTAGACAGAGAGCCTTGAGCCTCCGGCGTTCGTGCGTTTATATGTTTGCCCGTGTTTAGTGTTTGGCTTAGTGCTTGCGCAAACATCTTCAGGGGCAATAGCTAGTTAATCTGCTGTCTGTTCCTAAGGCAATGATTTGATCTTACTTGGGGTATGTATCCACCAAAGATGTGCTGTTCGGCTATGCAAGGAAGCTCGAGCTATGCGATTTATCGATAGGGACGTGCGGACCATAAAATGACACGCAACTATAGCACGCAACGCATTATTGAACACTGTTCAAAGACAGCTGCGGAGAATATTGTGCTGAAAGGCAAATAGGAATAAAAAATAATATCATAAGTGTGGAATAATCCTACGCAATCGTAGCACGCATCTACTCGTAGGACTCGCCTTCGCTTCGGCTTTAACCCGTTTCCGTCAGTGGTATGCTATGTGAATCAATGAACAGTCATGATTGGTGGATACCATCAGGCGCATCCATGGCAACGTAACATAATTCTCTCCGTCTTAGTCACTATTATCTACTTTCATAGCACGTCGTTCCCTAATCACACTATTTGTGTTTTATTATATCTTTCAGTGATATACTCAAATATCAAATACGTTTTTACACATAAGTTCCAAAAAAAAAACAGACATGTAAGCCAAGGGTTCAAGTTCAAACCCATGACCCTGTTCTTGAGAGACTAAAAGACAAACCGCTAGCTATTATGGCTACAAAACAAAAACAAAATACAATCACCGAACTCGAAAGAACAATCTGCATTGCATATCAATGATCCAGTCATTAGAAACGAGTTAAAGGGGTTACCTGGAACGTTTTCCGGGAGTTTTGAAAATTGGTGTGCTCTTTCCGAATTTCAACTTTACCACCTTGTATCTTTGCCGCTAACGCCGCCATATTGGAAAAAGGGCGCGTAAAAGCAGTTTTTTGACTATTAGTAGCGCTCGTACGCCAAAACTATTGACTTTATGAAATAAACGCTAAGACAAAAATTGTAGGAAATTGTCTTTAGTTTTATTTTGTAATAGACTGCTTTATCTTAAAATGAGTCAGACAGGAGATATTGTCAAAAAACTGCTTTCACGCGCCATTTTTCCAATATGGTGGCGTTAGCGGCATAGATACGAGGTGGCAAAGTAGAAATTCAGATAGAGCACGTCAAAATCTATAATATTATCAATTTTCAAAACTCCCGGAAATCATTCCAGGCAAAACTACCCAATGATCAGGCTACAAATAGAAAATTTAATTCCAATCGTGGACTCATCATTCATTTGTTTCCATTTGACTTCACACACGAAGTTTCATCGATAGTAATTCGATTCAACACTTAAGTCTACAATTCTCACGTCAGACTCAAGTGTCCATGAATTATCGTGTTCCGGGGACCATTCCCACGTCATTAGACACGTGTTTGTCGATGGCCCTTGTCCCTGCAAATATTGTCTTTGAGGACACCCTCGATTGACTTGAATTGACGACGGCGCATTTGAAACCTTTGAAGGCGAAGTGGGTTATTTGCATCATGTTAAATTAAATTATAATTTAGTTAATCGCTACCATCATCCAGTCTATATGTGTTTCAGTGCTGAAAAAAACCTTCCACTTATTTAGGTATTGTTCCTATTGTTCTTGTACCACCACTTATTTCTTTGGTAGGTATTATGTCGTATCTTCTGTAGGGTTTATACTAATAAAATAAAATGATAATAGGTACAATAGATTTTCTTTCACAAGTATTTGTAATATATCGTCGACCGTAGGTTCAATTGAGGTAAGGGACAAAACACCGAAAATGAGATAAATATACAGTTTTGTTCAGAATTTTCCGCTCTTTCGAATGGTGTATACGAAAAAATTCTAACTTGAAAAAAATGTTCCTTACCTCACTGATTTTTAAGGGAAATTTGTTAAATCAGCCCTACAAAAACAATGTATCTCAATTTTTTTGTTACACGGCAACTCAAAATGGTGTTACTACCGTAACTAACTCACTTCGAATACCGTAAGGGTCTTCTCGATTAACAAAATTACCTATACATGGTTTATTCATAAGCAAAACATAATAAAACTGGCCTTACACTAAGCGAAATGCTGATGTTTAAAAATAGTTGTCCCTTACCCCAAATTGATGTTCGTTACACTGAATGATCCAGAACTTTTAAGCTCGATACCTTTATTTGCAAAAGTTTCCGTCCTTTTCTATCCTACGGCGACTTTCGTGGTGCAAAAGAGACGATGATATAAATGCACTTCGTATTTAGTTTGCACTTTGTTACCCGGCAAAAAAGGAATTTTCTTAACCTTTACGTTATGTTTTGCACTTATGTCACTTAATTGTGTATTGTGTAATGTATTGCGGGATTTCCAAATTAAGTTATTTAATAAATATTAGGTAGCATCACATTATTTTATAACTGCATTCCTCTGCAGGTGCATACTCTGTACCTGCAATAATTGCAGTTATTAATATTTTTTTCAATATTCTGTCCTGTGTAAGGAAGGGCTGTGGTATAATGATTTGTAATATGATAAAATTTACATAAATATAATGTTATACTTATAAATGTTATTTATCAGACTAAATAAAAACTTATATCTTATTTTAGTTAGGACAGAAAAACAGGAACGTGATTCTAAAATTCGTTTCATTAATTGTTTGTTTGTTATAAGTGACTAAAAGAACCTACTCAATAATAGTAATTCAAAACTTTCATTATCAGAAAAAAATATGAGAAAAATTCACTGCTAGTAATTAATTGCAATTATGTAGGTGTAATTACGCATTAATACAATTAAATTACTTCATTTATCTTTACTCAAACACAAAATTTCTGAAATAGATTAAACTATTATTAGATATCAGTGCCAAAAACCTGCACTTGGATGCAATACGACCCTAATTCCTACTAAAAATTAGTAAGAAATTATAAATTCATTTAATTCCGACTATTTTATAGTAATAAATATTGTTATTACTAATATTTATTTATTATTTATTTATTTATTTTCATCGTTTATAGTGTACCAATATTCCATGTAAGGGTCACACAGAATGAAACGCACAGTTCCAATAGATTTTCTTATTACTTACATGATTATTTTCAATCTGAAGCTAGCCTTACATGGCAATCGTTTACTTTTGCTTTATTTAATCGGCCGTTTACACTAATATTTGTATCGTGTTTTTTTAGAACAAGCCCTTTACATTATTTTGTCATTAATTTAATAGACTCAACGTAGAGGACAATTTGGTGTAAGGGACATAACTACCAAAATACATTAGTGTAAGGGACATAATTACCAAAATAAATCAGTGTAAGGGACATCTATTTCCTAAAATAGTTGAATTATATAAACTAATTGTATATAGAAAGACAGATCACTAAATTCTAAGATTAAGGGTGTAATCCAATCAAAAAAAGGTTAATTACAAAAAAAGTTATGTGCGTTTTAGTCCCAAAAAAAACTTTGTCGGGCTCTCCTGAAAAGTCGTATTTTGTCCCTTACCGCAATTGAACCTACGGTCGACGATATTATGCTTGTTTTTACTTCAATGTCAAGTCATGATCATAATTTTAGCCATAAGACGTCCACTGTTGAATATAGGCCTACCAATGTGACTTCTACAAACACCTGTTGGAAGCGACCTGCATCCAGCGTTTTCCGGCATTCTTTATCAAGTCGTCTATCCATCTTTTAGGTGGGCGTTCTACGCTGCGCTTGCTGGTCCGTGGTCTCCACTCAAGCACTTTTTACCCCATTGGCCATCCGCTCTTCGTGCAATGTGGCCTGCCCATTGCCACTTCAACTTGCTAACCTGTTGGGCTACATCGATGACTTTAGTACGTCTATGGATCTCTTCATTGTATGTAATGTCAAGTACTAACGTAGAAATGAGTGGCATATGTAGAACAACAAAATATAATTGTATACTTTACAACGTCTCAGCTAAATTTAGCCAAAACGGAGTGGATACCCTCATGGCCTACTTTGAAAATGTATATTTAATGAAACTGGCAGAGATCCCCTCGGGGATAAGTTCGCCTTTGTACATTTAAGCTGTTGTCCTGTATTTTGTTTTTTGTAATTGTTTTATGTACAATAAAGAGTCATACAATACAATAAAATACAATACTTGTTTGAATTTTAATCTCCTAAAGAGCGAATCCTCTTTTCAGGATTACGACTTGTCTTCAGCGTTTCATTCCAATAATTCCCACTTCCAATCGAACTACTTAACCGTTTTTACTTCAATCTGACGTTAACAATCACAAATCCTAATAACCGCTTTCATTATACCTTATCCTTTATTCCGCTGACCCCAAGATTAAATTCAAGAGCAATTACTTTTCCATAGCCCACGGGTGCCATAGAAACCCAATGCTGGGCTAACGAAGTTGGACATCAAAACAAACACTCATGCACGCGACCGACCGACAAATTGTACGAAATATGTCAATTATAATTACTAGGGAGCGTTTTGTTAACAAGGATTCGGTAATGATGGTATTATGTGGTATGTGGTAGTTACGCCGTTATTCGGGGGAATCGGAGTATCTCGCCATTGATTGAGGCTTAAGTTGGGTATTGGTTACAATAAGTTCACGGTGGCTTTTAATTGGTATCCGGGAATCACGGTTTTTGCGATTAAATGACAGTACCCCGAAGGAAAAAAGATACCAGTATGTAAACAGTATGTAAAACATACCAGTAGGTATGTTTTAGGCGACAGGCTAGCAACCTGTCACTATTCTACATCTTCCATCTGCGCAAACCTGAAACAATGCTAGAAGTGGCTGCATAGCGTGATATAGTCATAATCATGATTTTGTCTATGTCACGTTTTGTGTGCTCTGCCTACGCCATTTGGGAACACAGGCGTGATTGTATGTATGTATGTATGTATGTATGTATGTACCCATGTACGGTCACGGACTTTAATTCATGAGCCACCATAGAACCTTTTCATAGTGAAAATTATTACGATTTCCTTTGATAAATAATGAGATGTCACTATGACGTTTACTGTGAATTGGTTCCATGGTGGCTCATCAATTAAAGTCCTTGACTGTACAAACATACATTCATAACCGTCACGCCTTATTCCCTGCGGGGTAGGCAGAGACAACAGAGCGCCATTCGCTCCATTTCTGACATACTTATCTCACACCAGTCAAATTCATCACTCTCGTCATACACGCTCGACGGTTTCGGGTACACCTAATTTGCCCACTCTTTAGTACATCGCCAATGCAGTTGTCTAAATCGAAAACTTTGATTCTCTGTCGTATCACCTCTTCAGTATATTCCAAATCAAATCAGCGGGCCTCTATTCAAAAGTTTACCCGCAGCGATCGTCAACTGTTTTAAACTGCTCACACAAACCGGTGAATTGATTAAAAAAGCGCCAGCGCAAAATTTGCACGCAGCGATGCACGCAATACGGACCTATTGCAGAACATTTCGCGTCATTTAAAAACCGAACACATTGAAAATAACGGACCTGTGCAATCTCAAGGGCTGGGCGACTCGACATTCAAAAACGACGTAACTGCTGCGACTCGATGTTTGAGTTACGTCGTTATTCTTCGGAGTTGCTGTTCAACCCTTCCCCTGCCCGGGATTGCGAGA
Source organism: Adoxophyes honmai (assembly GCA_005406045.1). Lineage (NCBI taxonomy): Eukaryota > Metazoa > Arthropoda > Insecta > Lepidoptera > Tortricidae > Adoxophyes > Adoxophyes honmai. Next base: position 314,008 of record BHDV01063472.1, read on the forward strand.
GTTGTAAAAATTTACAACTTCGCTTCCGTACCGAGCGTATTGTCATGCTGATGCAGGCTGTTAAATTCTGACAGATTTGTTCGTGGTGCAGTCGTTATAAATAATGATGGTTTTGCTTTAGGAATATGTAAGTGACTATGGTTAATGGTAATGTAATACGCTATCGGTTATAGATTTGGCTGGCGTTGCTAGAAACACGTAGGAACCTGAAACTAGCACATTAGATCTGAAACAAAAAAGACAGTGGATATTGAAAGTATCGAAACTTAACTCAAATTTATCCTGACTTTAATCTTTCGAACGATGTTTACATTCATAGTGACATAAACCGATCTACTCACGTTTTCATATCAAAATTAGCTCGACATATTTCGGGCCAAACCGTGACCCATCATCTGGAGCTACGCGCTAATTTCGGTATAAAAAACTTGAGTAGATCTGTTTATTTCACTATGAGTGTGTCTTACGGTAGTTTTATGTTATGTTCACATTGTTTTCATTTATTTTCTGATATTTTTCACAGCATAAAGTTTCAAGTTGCTAACCTGTGACCTGAAACACCTTTACTTTAATTAGTTGTCTCTTTCATCTTCGGGAAAATGAAAAAGTATTTTTTAAACCTGACGCCCTACAATTTCAAAACACAGTATTGCAAATCGTATTGAACTAGATACCCTTATCGAAAGACGCTGACTCACACCAGAAATGTTTAAACCGACGCTAACGACTCGGAACCGATAGGAATGCACTTCTAAACGAGCCAGCGTAATGTATAAATTTTATTGTTTTAACTTAAACGTACGTTAGCATCAGAACTGTTAAAATTTCGTCCATTAAAGTTTTAGTTTCATATCGGTGTTTATTGCAGATGAGTGTAATGTGATCTCGAGAAAATTTCATTTGTCTCTCCGTCCGTAATTATGTTACTGTTTTCATAATTACTAACTAGTTTTATTTACGCGTATAATGCATATTGCGGTTTTTTTAAACCTCATTTTTTTTCACAAAAAACTTTGTGCCCAGTTTTTAGCCATGCATTTTTTGCAAAGGAAGCACTGGTAGACTAAAAAAATACATGTAAAACATTACGTACCTAACGTAAAAGTTTTAATTTGGTTTTTGATATTGTTCGTGGATAAACAGTTCCCGCGGTAAAGTTGAACCTTTTACCCGCGGGAACTGTTTATCCAGGATAAAAAGTATCTTTTGTCGTTTCGTAGGATGCTAATACAGATACAATGTCAAACTTTCTGTGTGGTAACAGACAGATAATGTGTTTCGGTATCATGGATGTAAGTATGACATGTCAACTATAATGTTGAAATTACTGTGAGTATGACGATTCAATGACTAAGTCGTAGATTAACCCCATAAACTAGACTTCACGAAATTTGACCTCTTTTTAAGATTAGTAAAAAAAATTGCGAAGAAAAATCAAAAAATCTTTTGACAAAATATTTTTACAAGTAACAACACGGACGTCGTACGGAACCCTTTCAAACGCCTTTCGGAAGTCAATCGGCCGTGTCGTAAAAGTTTACGAGAGTCTTCCGCAAATTAACGTCGACGGCGCTGAGGACATATTGCTGTGATTTAGTTACGACTTATGTACTTAACCCTCCTCGTGCCCACTTGGCGTTGTAGTTGCGTTGTTATACTTCGGAACCATCATGTATCATGTTTTGCGAATTTTAGTGGCCGTCTTTATCGTTGGTGTTGTTATATTTTGGATCAATTTCTGAGTAGCTACAAGCGACATTTTATGGTAATAGTAACATAATAGTAATTATCACTAATTTTATTAAGTATTTTGCTATTGAAAAAGTGAGAGCACAGAGCTTTCTGTCCCTTTTTTTAAATACCTAGATCACGCTTGTACAGCTTGTACTCCTAAATGGAGACGACAGAACACATGAAAACTAAACTATGACTAAATAACGCTTCGTTGCCACTTTTGGAATAATTCCAGTATGTAAATATTTAAAATATACACTTCTTATATTTAAAATATAAAAACACACAGTTCAGATTTATTGAGAACAATTTTGATGAAACATGTAAAATGTTTGGTAATAAAATAAAAACAAAAACATGTTAGGTGTTAGGTAATACGGTATAAACTTGCATACAGATAAATGTTACACCTCTTGTAATATATGTAATATATCACATTACAACACGTGTCGCTGCTTAAAAGTTTTTTTTACATTAAATTACAACAAACACTTTCTTGTTTCCCTTAATATAATCAAGGGTTATTTATGAATTTATCACTTTAAACAAGTGTTATCAATAAAAAGTACAATTACTACAATAACCATATTTTGTACTCTTAAGGGCCAAAAACTTAAACCAAATTCACAATCACCCGATAAATTCAAACCATTGCAATTGGAACTCTAACAATTTGTTTTAAAAACTAAAAACTATTTTCGAAGTGCAAATGAATGCTTGTAGGGCTGTAAAGTGGGCGTCGATCTAATAAATTTTAAATCCATTAGGACTTGTAAGCATACATGTCGGGGTGGAGAGAACACTCCATTTAACATTACGAGGTTTGGATTTGGTGAATTGTTACCTATCCGATTTGACGCTAACTGCTGTCCATTATTCTTTTCTATTAGTGTTTTACCGTTCAAAATTCAAAATTCAAAACTTTATTTATGCAAAATAAATGTGGTGTCAGAGCACTTTTACACGTCATTTTTTATTCTACCAGCGCTTCGAAAGACCATCATTGGCAAAAAGAATGCGCCACAATAAACTTTACTTCAGAAAAATGTACACTTTTTTTCATCAAAACTTTCAATAAGTACAATTTTTTAGATCACACAGCCCTACAAAAGCTGATCAATCGAATATTTATTCACTTACCAAAACACTCGCCGTAATCCCTTAACACTCCTAACGGCTCGGCACCCAATAATTTTGTTATTTCCCTTCGGTCACTCCAATTTTTGTAATATCCTTGCGTCAAAATTCGATTTAGGTGAAAAAAATAGTTTTTTCCCCTCCATAATCGGTGAAGCGTGAAAAGCATTAGCGTCATTGCCACTGGTTTAACCCCTTTGCTGCCGAAAAAAAAAATCGAAATCACATTTATCTTTTTGCGATTGTTAATGTATGATTTTTTGTGATAAATCGATTGTATTTTTATCTTAATCGATTGTTTGTGGTAAGAAAGTGACGCTTCGGTTGGCTTGGTTGAATGTCATTTGTATTTTAAATTGCCACACCCTTTCAATTATTGTTCAGCATTATAAATAATTATCATTTATAAAAGGATTTTTTGTTTACTTAAACTACTATTAATTATTTGTTTGGGTCCCATGGGGTGGTTTTTTATACAATATTTAAACTGCCATCTGCTCATAAGTTTTTTTGCAAACAATGTGACTTCATTATTGAGAAAAAAAAATCTGTGCACCCACATTGTAACACTTGTTCCCAAAACATATAAATATGTCAAAGTTGAGTAGCCAAAGCTAAATTTGGCTATTTTATAATTTTGACCCTTGGCGAGGCATTCCGGAACTAATTTTATAGCAGTTACATTAGTATTGTCCTTTAAAATACATTGTCCGTAAACTTAAGGGTCATTTCGTCCAGTCACACCTCATTTTAGTGTTAACTTGAAATGTTACATTTCATTGACTTAAATCACACTTTGTGATAGTGATAGCAGTTTTTATATCGTATTTATCATTTAACTGCTTAACTCACTATTATCAGTGGATATTAATGACGATTCCTTACGAAAAATCAACAACTCTGGTAGGATAAAAGCAAAATTTGATTAAGTATATTTTTTTAATACAATCATTATTATTAGTTACTTATTATACTGGTAGAGATGATCTCTTTGAGACTAAATTTGCCTTTGTCAGTAAATAATCAAACGATACAATTTGATTTGCAGTGTTATTTTATTAATTTTAAAAGTACTGAAAAGTTATAAAAATTACCATGAATGGTACCTAATTCTCAATCACTTAATCAATAGGGTCTTTGACAACAGTAAAAATAAACTTTAATTTGTGGCCATCCTAACAGATTATAGGAAAATTAAACATATTTCACTTTCTTTTGTTCAAAATATTATGCATTTTTAGAGTATTTTGTTCTATTAATTTCTAATATTCGTTAATAATGTATCTGTGACTGAAACGCTTGCGATTGATTGATGACGTCACATACCATGAAAGGTATCTGTGGTCAAAGTGGACATTGATAATTTGACATGACAATTTTGACAGCTTCTTTGTGTGGTGCCTTTCTGCCTTTGTTTACTTGCATGTGACGTCAAACAGCGTTTTTGGCGTGAGTTTGAGAATTTGAACTTTAATATTTATTTTCTTTGTTAATACAGACAAGAATCCGGAAATACTAATATAATATCTCGTGTTTATTACATAATGAAGAATTTATTAAAAGTATATTTCAAAAATGTTCAAAAACCCTATTGTAAAATAAAACACATTTCATTTCACAATTCATTCCGCTGTCCGACCAACTTGACCATAACCTACAATGTGGTCACATCAGATCAAGACGTCACTAACAATGTAAACTGTACCACGTGTGGCCATTTTGGTGGTCACGGACCATTGCGCGATTATACTGAGGCAGTGGGAGGGTTGAATACGAATTTTACAATAGATGTGTCAATTTTGATGGATGTGATTTGTGTGCGGTGAATTATCGTATTTGAGAAGCGGTATTTAAAAATAAACATGGTACTAACTCGTATCTTACTAGTAAAATAATGAATGTTTTGAATAATGATCCAAATATTAAAACAGTCAGCCAAAATCACAAGCCAATCCGGTTGTTACTATTTACTAACTTTTTCCTGCATTTCGGTCCTCGTTCAATACATAATATAACATCATAACATCACGCCTGTATTCCCAATAGGGGCAGGCAGAGCACACAAAATGCTACATAGACAAAACGATGACTATTTCACGTTTCGTGGCCACTTCTAGCATAATGTTTTTTGGTTTTATGATGGCAGGTACAATACAATAGGCTAGAATTAAATTTGAAAGCATCTTGCTTTATAGGCAGAGCACACAAAAGTTTACAATGACAAAACCATTATTACTTCCTGCTACATGGCCATTTTTCCTACCTTGTCGCCTAAAAACAGCTTAACCTGCTTCCTTGCTCGCCTCATACAACATACACGGAAGAAATGGAGAGGTGAATTGTTTACCCGACACGGGGTCACCAAACGGGGTTTTATTTGTCGAATCAAAAAAAAAAACACTTCAGATACACAGAAAATATGAATAGCCTGGCAACAGCCCGTGGTAATGTTTAGTATAAATAGTGTATGGCAACATTGTCACAAACATCCTTTTATAATTAACGCTAATTTGACGATCTAATCCAATTAAGAATGTTATCTCTTATCAGAATCGGAGCTATTAAACTTCTTTGCCTATTCGCTAAGCGCATGTGTTCGATGCTACCCTATTATTTCGCTAGACCATTAAAATAAGTATTCAGTGGTTCCGTATATTAATATTAAATTGGATAGTTGACATACATACGTAATGCATGTGTTCTTAAATGAGGTAGGCAGAGCACACGTCACGCTATTCCGTCGCCACTTCTATCATATTTTTTAGGTTTTTGATAGAAGTGGTATACGTAGTCCTTTGTTGCCTCTTACGACATCTACGGAAGAAATAGAGAGCTGTTACTCTAAGCCCAATACTTGAAAAAAATACTGTCATTAAAATTATGACTGCGTTTTTTTTATACAGATTCTGATTTTAAATGTTACCTTTAGATGTGTTGAGGCAACTAAGGATATATTTTGTATGCTTTAATTAGGCAACAGTGTAGTCTGTCTCTATTACACTTTTTCTTTTTAAATTTTTAAAACATTTTCTTTTTAAATGAGTGAGTTTACCTACAGCAAAATAATTATGGCAAAAAACGGGCTTGTCAGAAATTATTAAAAATGTTAAATTTAAGTGTAAAATGAAAAAAAAAACAACTTAGCTATTTCAGTATTGTATTTTAAAATATAAACAATAGAGCGCACTTTTTACTTATTAAAACTTACGAAAACCACGGTACCCTAATTGTAGAACAAACTAAAGGGTTGAAAAGTAATTAAGAGTAATTAATTAATTAATTTGCGTGCAAACTAGATATCATCTTCGTTAAGTGACAGTTACATGACATTTTGACGTGATGTGGGTTTTAATTTGAATATTAATCAGTTTCATTGAGATTATGAGAGATATTCATAGATTTAGATAGTTTTTTTGTGTATATTTAAGTATACTAAAACTTTCCAAGTGGTCAAAGTAAGTCTAGGTAATTTTAATTAAAACTATCGAGGGTAAAAAAAAAATTCTTGTTTTAATACGTAGAGAATTTGATACAGATAAATTTTACTATGAACTGTTAAAAAGTGATACAATAAAAATAACAAATAAAAGTTTTATTTACAATAAAAAAAAGAGCTTTATATGTAGGTACCTACTACTTCACACTAAAATAATAAAGAAGTATTCCTTTTTTTTACTTTAACGATTTTGCTTTATTATAAAATTGACTACAACTTTATAAATCGATTAACGTCAAAGCTGCCATCAGCAGTCACACATTATAAAAATGACATCAACTGTAAAATGCAACTGTCAATTACAGTCAATCGGCGGATTGTGAACTGTCAAATGCCCTTTATTACAAAGCTTAATGTTCTGTCAAAACATATATAATAGTAACGGCGTCGATGGGCCATTTATTGAGTACTTGATAAATGGTGTGATGAGTACTTTGGCGGATTCTCAGGATTTTATAATGTTTAGTGATGATTTAATGGGAATTCTAAAGTTTGTACGTTCTTTATACTGAGTTTACTTTTCGAATTTTATTTAAAAGGAAAGACACTAAATTTGGTAAGACAATCTGACACAGATAAAAACATGGCTCTTAATGTAACGTAAAAGAAAACACATGCAAAAAAATATATAATAAAAAGTACAGGGTGATTGGTAGTTAAACTGTGAACTTTGGCTATTTTCGGTAAAAAAACAAATTATCTACACTTACTTCAGCTTAAAGCTTTGTACTCGCCTTTCAATCACCTATTTCTGGGCGATTCCATTTTGTTCCAGAATAAAAATAAAAATAAAACGTTTTTCTAGAAAAAGCGTTTTTCTAAATACGACCACTGATCGACTGATCTTAAATAAAAATACTAACAATCTAACAAGACAGCTTAGGCCATTTTGTGTGGCCGTTAACACCAAACAATTCCCTCTTAAACAATTCCACGGCCAAACAAATCCCTCGAATGATGACAGTACTTTTTTAATAAAACCGAGACACACTGGCGTTAATCCCTAGGGCCGTAAATGTTTACGAGCCGCGGTGAGCGCCTCCGCGACGCCAGTCGGTACGCGCCCTTAGGTTGGCGAGACACTTAGATATTATTTTTATTCATTTTATTTTTAACTAGCTTTCCGCCCACGGCTTCGCCCGCGTGACAACTATAAGAAAACTTCTCGTTTCAAACGACACGCAGCGTCATCGATCTATCATCTATCGATCGATCATCGATCGCTATCGATCTATCATCGATTGATATCGATCTATCAAGCAAACTATTATTTTTGTTTTCCCTCGGGAACATCAATTTTTTCCGGGATAAAAAGTACCCTATTATTTAATCTGGACTTCTATCTTTATGTCTGCAAAATTTCAAAGCAATCGGTTCAGTAGTTACGGCGTGAAAGCGGAACAAACAAACGAACAAACAAACAAACTCACTTTCTGACTTATAATATTAGTAAGGATTAATGGTAACTAAATTAATGTTTTTATATCGAGGTTAGCTCGACATCGGGGCAATTTGTGATCCATCACCTGGAGCTTCAGCTCTCTTAAGGTCGAAGTGTATCAAAATTTTTTAACATACTGACAGGGCTAGTCAATAAGTTGCGTGTCGGGAATGCACGAGGATTTGTAAGGAGATGGTTACGCAGGCTCCATCTAGACTTTAGAGTGTTTTAAATTTATATTTTTGCTTATTTTTCTTTTGCGTTTATTTTTAGTTATGTTTGTTTGAATCCACATTTTCCTTCTTATGAACAAAATAAGGTCAAACAAAAGAAGAAAAACTTTCCATTGTTTTATACCCTGAGTCACGTACATGCTCCTTCAGAACTAAAGAGACCGAATTCGAAATATGACAAGACACACTTTTTTAACCCCCGTGTGGTGCCGGGTTAGAATAGCACCTCCCCCTTTCTTCCCGTGGGTGTCGTAAGAGTCGACTCTGGGAAAGGGTTAGTGTGTTGTGGGCGATGGGCTAGCAACCTGTCACTGCAATATCACGTTTAACCATCTGGATACCTTGAAATTGCTAGACGTGGCACTGAATTCTTGAATTCATGTGCTCTGCCTACCCCTCTTGGGAATACAGGCGTGATGTATGTATGTATGTATGTACACTTTTTTAAGTAACACATTTAGTATTATGTATCAGCAGAGTTTTAGAAAGCTGTAAAGTAAAAGTTAAAAAAACGTTATGAAGTATTTTCTCCCACCCAGTGTGCCCGATCTTTCCCCCATCCGCGGACATTTCCCGCCTCCAATATTGCCACTTATTGTATTTTGTATTATTTACCCACTTTTACGAGCTGTATCCTTCATATTTTTGAGTAAGTCCAAACTACTTAAATTTTTATGTGACAGTTTTCCGCTACAATAAGGCCGCTCTATTTTATGGTTGGACTGTAAAAGTTTGTTTTTCTTTAATTAGATAGGTGTTTATTGACAGTTTGTTTACTGTCAAAGTATTTGAGTTAGAAATTAAAATTGAACTTTACAGAAATAACATATATTTTTACGACCTGATCGCGCCGGCGTAAGAGTCAAACTATGGATATGTCATGTGTGGTGTCGGGATAGAATAACACTTTTCCATTTCTACCGTGGGTGTCATAAGATGCAACTAAGGAAATAGTATAGGTAGGTATCTCTTTCATCTGTTTTCAAATCAAAAATTATGCTAGAAATCCCTGCGAAGTGTAAAATTGTCTTAATCATCGTTTGGTCTATGTCATGTTTCGTGTGCTCTGTTTACTTCGGAAACATGATTGTATGTATGTATGTTCAGTTGTATGTAATTTTAATAATGTATAATACTCCTGTCTTAAAGTTATAGTTTTTTTTTTTGCAATCGGCACGTGATTTCCGTTTCCTAGACAGAACCTTTTTGCTCCCACATCAATGTAGATATGTATGTAGTTTTTATCTCCATTGTGTTCCCCAAAATTAGCCGACACGTGTATCAAATATTTAGCAATACACCGAATCAGCTCCAAAATCCATTTTTCCACGCATTTCTATCAACATTTTAATCCTCCTTACAACTTTGCCCTCCACAGTAAAACGGCGTATCTGCACATACGACAAAAGGAAGTTACGACCTTTTTCTACCGGGGCAAAACTGACCACTGTCCAGTAATCCGATTCGATGGCCGGCGCCCGCGCATTAACAAGGTTAGTGGAATTTGTGTGAACTAGAAGATTTAGTAGTTCACAGAAAAAATTTGGGTGATTTTTGGGAATTTCGTTAACAAGCTTGGACGATTTTGAGTGAAGGAAGGATTAAATAGTGTTGCTTGTTCATGTGTGATAGTTGCCTGTTCATCTCATGTAGTGTTGGGTCTAACATCTCTCCATTCCTTCCGTGGACGTCGTAAGTGACAAAGGAAATAGTAGTGACAAAGTTATGCTTTAAAGGACAAGCTGTCACGTCACTATTTTACCTGCTAACTTAAGAGGAAATGGAGCGGTCACATTTTGTATGGAAACGTAGTCCCCTGATTCCTCGGTGGATATTACCCGTAGAACAATTATTTTTTACATCAACAATCTAATGATATATTAGCATGTTCCTATGTTTTCCTTTTTTTCTTTATTGAATTATTAAAGGAGATATTAACCTTCAAAAACATGAAAAATTGGCAAGTTTTTTCCGTTGTGTTCAAACCTCTAGAAACCAATTTTACCACAATTATATCAAAATATAAGAACATAGAAACACAGTTATGACATTTCTTAAACATTTAATGAAAAAACATATTTAATCGGTTAAGTTTTGGAGAAGAAATCAGGGGACTACGAAACGTTGTTTTTGAATAATTTTCATAGGTATTTTCGGTCCGAGCTGTAGTTGTTCTTATCACACTCGACGTCGTCTGGGCAGGTCACGGCGCGACAGCAATAGATTTAGCAAATACCTATTTTTCAATTCCTTCGACCGGCATATTTCCTCTTAAAACCTAAAAAAATCGCTAGAAGTAGCCTAAACGTGGGCATGTTATATCTATGACTAAATAGTGTCGTGTTCTCGGCCGACTCCGTTTGGGAATACAGGCGTGATCTTATGTGTGTACAATAGAGACAGGTTGCTAGCCTGTCTCCTAAAATATTCCTTAACCCTTTTCTTATTTCTCATTTCTTTTTCTGTACCTATAGTTAGAAGAAATGGAGAAGAGTTGTTCTAAACTTACAACACAGTATACTTACAAAAGTACTTATTACAAAACTGACATCATTTACCATAATATGGCTATGACCCTATCCCACTGCGGCTATCACAAATTCCCCGGACAAATATGAAGCTCATCCGATTACCACAGTGGTCAGTTTTGGGGTTTGCGGACAAAAGGGTTGTTTCCGAAATCCGGTGTTGATTTGACCACTGGGGAGTTTAGTGGTGGCGTGGGAAAGTTAGGACAAATAGGGTTTTTGAACATTTTTCAAATATACTTTTAATAAATTCTTCATTATGTAATAAACACGATATAATTAGTATTTCCGGACTCTTGTCTGTATTAACAAAGAAAATAAATATTAAAGTTCAAATTCTCAAACTCACGCCAAAAACGCTGTTTGACGTCACATGCAAGTAAACAAAGGCACCACACAAAGAAGCTGTCAAAATTGTCATGTAAAATTATCAATGTCCATTTTGACCACAGATACCTTTCATGGTATGTGACGTCATCAATCAATCGTAAGCGTTTCGGTCACAGATACATTATTAACGAATATTAGAAATTAATAGAACAAAATACTCTAAAAATGCATAATATTTTAAACAAAAGAAAGTGAAATATGTTTAATTTTCCTATAATCTGTTAGGATGGCCACAAATTATAGTTTACTGTATTATTTTTACTGTTGTCAAAGACCCTATTTTATTTTGACTACTCATGCATTCGAGTATAAATACTTAGCGATGTACTCTACTAATTGTAATTCGTTTTTTCCTGTGCGGTGTCGGAGAATAATCCTGGTCCATTTCTTCCGTTGGTGTCGTAAGACGCGACTGTGGAAATAGGTTTAGGTATGCTTTAAGCGACAGGCTAGCAACCTGTCACTATTATACTACCTCTTTCAAAATCTCTCCTCTTTTCCTCATTAAAATTGTACTAGAAATGGTTGCGAAGCGTGAAATAGTCATAATCATGGTTTTGTCTATGTAGCGTTTCGTTCACTTTTCGTAAGTGGTTCTGTAGCCTGAAATAGCCAAGGTTTTGCCTATCTAGCGTGTCGTGTGCTCTGCCTACTTCATTTGGGAATACAAGCGTGATGTATCTTTACTTAAAATTTATTGTAAAATACACCCCACAAATACGTGCTCAAAAAACCCATATCCGCCTCAAAAAATATTACCCCCCATATTGATATTACAAAGGAAAAGACAACAATAAATTAAGCTCACCACGGACGTTATCACGGAAAATACCCCACAGTTATTTGTCCAATAACTCCAAAGAAACCCCTAAAAAGAACCTCTGAAACCTTCAACAAAAAGTGTGTTAACAAACAGAGATTTATAAGAAGTGGCCGATAAGTTCTTTACAGTGCAATCGGAAACGTAACATAAACACGGGGCCCTATAAAAGTGGATGGCCTAATCTCTGTTCGATATTTTCTTGGATGCGGATTTTCCTTTTAGCGAGGGATGGTGGGAGAACAATGTGGATATACCTCTATTTTGACTTTGGGCAAAGCGGAATGTGACAGTGATCGCTATTAATTGGGAAAATAGCAAAATGGCTTTCTGTATTTTTCTATTTTGAATCACACTTGACTGAGATAAAATGTAAAAAATAAGTTTTTTTTCGCGTTAAATAAATATTCTTGAAAGTTTATCTAGAATGTTTAAACTTTTATTTAATGTTACTGATTTTTATCTGTGCTGTTTTTAACCCCCGACGCAAACACGACGGGGTGTTATAAGTTTGACGCACGTGTGTGTGTGTGTGTGTGTGTGTGTGTGTGTGTGTGTGTGTGTAAATGTGTATGTGTCTGTCTGTGGCATCGTAGCTCCCAAACGGATGATCCGATTTTATGCGGTTTTTTTTGTTTGAAAGTTATATCAGTCGAGAGTGTTCTTGGCTATGTTTGGTGGAAATCGGTTCAGGTCTTCAAGATCATCAGGTTATTTGTTTGGTGCGATAAGAATGTTACACGTTCAGTAAACCCATTGGGTTGGGGCTCGTCGGGGGTGTTCTTAATTTTTAATTAATGTTGGTTATTTAATATTAAATCTTTTTAGACTGACGTTTCGTGAGAAAATCAGGGAGGTTTTGGAAAACGTCAGTTCTAGAGCACCCGAAACCGATGAGCACGTATGAAAAGATTAATGAATATGGATGAAGCTAAAAGGTATCTAGGGATCGTATACAAGTAGAGCAAAACGGACTCACAAAATGTGGACCAGTCACGATTGCGCTATGTGACGTTCTCTGTTATCTGCCTACTCCATTTAATAATACACACGTAATGTATCTTAAAATATCAACGTGTTTAATGCGAGTTTGCTCGCTTTAGCGTATCCACACAATTCTTACTCTCTCCGTGACATTTTCACGACATTTCACGTGGTTGCCAGTCGTTATTGTTAGAGATACCGTAACAACGATAATATTTCGGAATTCAGGAAACTCAATATTTATTTTTTAGGGCATAATGTTTTTTTTCTATGGAAGATTGTGACGGTTGCGTGCATTAAAATGAATGACTCTGAACGCTCTTTTAACAGTGGAATATTTATTTTGTACATACATACCTACATATTCTCACGCCTGTATTCATATTGTAATATTATGTATTGTAACAGTCACACACAGTAATAAATTACAAAAGTAATACTTTTTTAAACCTTAATCGCCGAAACGAGATTAACTAAAAATAGTTCTTTGGTATACAGAAATGGTTTAAAATAACGTTCTTTCCGCCTTATTTAAGGGGCGACTAAGGAAAACAGGTTAAGATAATATATTTTAGACGGCAGGCTAAGCTTTTTTTGCCTGCTTACTCCATTTTGTAATACAAACGTGATGTATGTCATTTTTTTAAAGTTATTATGATGTATCATCGAACACAGTTAAACGAAGAATCCCATACAGTAGCCATTATTAACTTCAACCAAAAGCGGTTAAATTTAACGATGATGCGTCCCCAGGAATCAGCAATTATTTCAAATTACTGACCACAATAAAATCCATTTGCGTATACCAAAATAACCGACCATAACACACAACTCCGAATTATGGACGTTTGTGAATAAGGCTCGCTGTTTACGATGCGACCATTTCGACACGAATATTTCGTAGCAGTGGCTTGCATGCGAAAATGTGGTAAAATGTGAAATTTAGATACAAAATTATGGATTCGATGTTCACTTTAAAATATGAAATGTGTTTTCACTTAATCGGATTAAAAGATAATGTTTGAAAACAAATTAAGCGATGAAAATTAGGTTTTAATACCATATTAAAATCACACCAATCGTTTTGGAAGGAAACCTATTAAGGACAGATTTATTTCACGGGTAAAACTTATAACATCCATTTTTTTCCTGTTGTACTTGGTGAAATTAACTATTAAAAAATACGGTAAAAAATAATAGCTGCTGAAGGTAAATGTAACACAAAATTCTTAATCTAATACCATAAAATCAAAGCAAAAAAAAAAACTTTTTTTTTAAATTCTATTTTCCAAAAAAAACACGGTAAAGACATAGCCATAGCTATAGCCATTCAACGCGGGAATGCTGCCTGCGTGATGGAAACCCTACCCAAGGGCCCATTTTGGAATTTTTTGATTAGTTTTAATTTAATTTTAAGATGAGTTTGTAGTGTAGTACTTTAGTTTTATTTTGGTTGTATATATGTAATTGTAATTTAAAGAAAGTAAAGACATGAAACAGTTGAAAAATGAGTCAATTAATGAATAATAAAATTGCGAAAAGTAAATTACTTACAATTAGCTTCTTTAATGACTTTAAGGCCTCCTTCAAAAGACAATAAATTATCTATGGCTTTAAATTCCTACTTAAAACGGTTATTTCCTTGCAAAAATAGCTATGCGACAATACTCCAATTCAAACGATTAGAAGCATCATCAACAGCGAGCTTTAACTATTCAAAATCTCCCACAGAAGACCCTTGGCCTAGCAACGTCGTAAAATTTTACGATAACGTGTGACGCGTGTGACGTCACGTCGGACGTCGGACTGACGTATTTATGACGTTGTTGAAATGTTATATTTTTGTGCGAATGCGGTTCCGGATGTCAGCGCGTTATATAAATGGAGATTATCTGAAAAGAGGGAGATGATAATTAGAGTTAGCAATCAATTAGTACGTTATTTTATTTTCCTGTATCGTGTCGAGTTAGAATAACACAAGCCTGTATTCCCGAAAGGGGTAGGCAGAGCACACGAAACGAACTATGTACCTAAATAGACGAATCATGACGATTTCACACTTCATAGTCACTGTTTTGGCATAATTCAAGGCTGAAAAAACAAACGAAAATTACATTTCGTTGCCGTTTTTCGCATAATTTTAGGTTCTATAAAATAGTAAGAATAGTAACAGGCTGCAAGTCTGTCGCTTAAAGCATACCGATACATATTTTCTAAGTCGCCTCTTTTGACATCCACGGAAGAAATGGAGAGACATTATTCTAAAAAGCGGAGAGAGTAACAAAATTAGCAGTACAACGCCACTGTAGTTCCTAATTCTAACAAAACATTTCGCCAAATAAACACACTGAAGGTACTCGCTATTTTGTGGCCACTAAATGTCCCTGAAACGTCGGAAAGCCATTTTCCTTCAATTTCCCTTATAAATATGTAGCAATGGGCGGATGGGCGAATGGCCAGCGTGGCCTATTACCGTCCCACGCGTGGCCATAGCGTTACACGGCGGAATTATCACGTAATCAAATTATAGAGCGCGTACTGGCGTGTGCAAGAGTGTTAGTAATGCTAAAATATTGCTTTTTTAAATCATTACATACATGAAGCTTGTATCACCGATTGGAGTTGGCAGAGTTCACGAAGCGCTACGTAGACAAAGCTGCTGTTTCACATCTTGTGGCAATTTCTAGCACATTTTTAGGTTTTAATTTGGCAGGTGTAATAGTGTCAGGTTGCTAGCCTGTCGCCTAATATGTACCATAGCCTTGCTTAGTCGCCGCTTACGACATCCACGGAAGAAATCGAGATGTGTTATTCTTAACTCGACACCATACGACCAATTATTGAAATAATTCTTTGTTAAGAGTTGCCTGGGAGAAATCGGTTAGCAACGTTAAAGCCACCTATTTTCCCGTTCCGTTTACAATTATACGAATTGAGATTGTGCGAGTTTATGACTATGCGACATTAAGGTTATGCCAATTTGAATTAGCATAACCTTGCGAATTAATAAAACTCCTATCATTGACTGTACCGTAGGCTTAACCCATTACAAGATGGCGGAGAGCGGTTTCAATTTGTGACACGGGGACGCCAAATTGGATTACTGGAGCAGTCTTTGACTGTATGTGAGAAGGTTATGGGCCCAAGCGTTGGAATAATCGGCGAATGACCGTAGTGTAGTGGACAGTCAGGATTGACATTTTGAAATGAAGTTGATGGTGATTTACTGGGCATACTATAGGCCTCCTCTGGGTATAAGAGGGGTTAGGTGGTAGTTTCCATGTAAGTTTGCAGGGTTCGTCACGAATTTATCCTTCATCGAAAATCTCATGATAATATCTGTTAAAATTTAACTGTGGACATAAATTATTAAAAAAAACCGGCCAAGTGCGAGTCGGACTCGCGCACCGAGGGTTCCGTACAAACCTGCAAGGTTTAGAAAGTTCGTTCATTACGACAATCAAGTCATAACTATGGTATTTTTATTATAGATAGCTCTACGCGTTCATGAGGAAAAAAGTAATAAGTTTATATTTATTTAAAATATATATTTTGTAATGTAACTAAAAATTTAAGGTTTTCGGAATTTTTCCTTTATGTGTGCTATAAAACGTTGCTTCATGCCAAATTTCAAGATTCTAGGTCGACTGGAAGTACCCTTTAGGTTTTGATTCCCTTGCGAGTACTTGCGAGTTTCAAAATATGCAGCTTAAATTGCTGTTTCTTTTGATTGCGTTGACATAGAAGTTTGATCTTGTTACAGCTTAAAGGTATTATAGACCTGAGTATTTGGTATGAATTTCAATTTAATACCTCTACGCGTTTATGAGGAAATGGGTAGTAAGTTTAAAATTATTAAAAAAATAAAATATTATGTGATGTAACTAAAAATTTATGGTTTTCGTAATTTTTCCTTTATCTATGCTATAAGACGTTGCTTCGTACCAAATTTCAAGATTCTGAGTTCACAGGAAGCACCCTGCAGGTTTTGATTCCCTTGCAAGTGTCGAAAATTTGCGGCATAAACGGCTGTATCTTTTGATTGCGTTGGCTTAGAAGTTTGATTTTTTCACAGCTTCAAGGGACAGTAGACCTGAGTAATCGATATAAATTTCAGCTTCATACCTCCACGCGTTCCTGAGAAAAAGGGTCTTGACAGACGGACGGACGGACGGACGGACGGACGGACAGACGGACAACAAAGTGATCCTATAAGGGTTCCGTTTTTTTCTTTTGAGGTACGGAACCCTAAAAATCAGAGGTTCGAGCCTGGTAACCTGGTAACCTAGGATAGGACGTGGTGCTAGTAACAAAATAAATAAGTAATTAGCACTAACCATCAATTGTCCACTTCAGATAAAATTACATTAGATAGGTAATCCTCCATTAGGTAATCTTCCAGTTAGGTGACCCCCGTTAAGTACGAGCGTCCATATAACCTGGAGTCACTTAAATTGGACTATATTATCTATGTTTCGATTACTGAGCATTTTTCGAGAAAGACAGAAGGTGACATCATTTCTCAGTACAAAAGCTATCATTATACCAAATTTGGTCAATATAAGTTGAGCAGTCAAAGCGTGAAAGGTAACAAACAGACAGAGTAACAATCACAATTAAAATTGAATAGAGATAAGCTTTATTTCTGAATAGTTCAGAATTTATTATTTAACACAATTATCCTCGCACCTGACTGATTGAACCCTGTTATTAGGTGGTATGTCGTGACACATAAATAGATAACATTACCCCCCATATGCTACGTTTTGTACAAGTGTGCTGCTACAATGGAGTTATTAGAAATGATTTACGTTTGAACGCCAAAATGTTTAACACAAAAATCGCGATATATCTTTTGTAACTTGTGGTTTCGGGATTAGAATACCTATCTATTTCTTCCGTGGATGTCGTAAAAAGCGACTAAGGAAAAAGGTTAAGGTGTATTTTAGGCGTAGGCTAGCTACCTCAAAGCCTCAAAAAAAAATGTCAGAACGCAACGTGACATACTTATGGTTTTGTCTACGTAACATTTCACCATTTCTTCCGTAGATTCCTAAATAAGTAAGTATTGACTTTTGGTAACTAGTTGAAATAATTTCTATACATTGCAAATGAAGCAATGAGCACGAAAACAAATTTAATTAGAAGTTGAAAAACATAGCTTTCTTTCTCGCCTATTTATATTTCTATAAAAAAAAACTAACCCCTCATTTAGCGTGGGGCGACAAATTGCCATAATTACATTTCCCCTGATTCTAAAGATAAAATAATTTCGGGGTAAAATTATCCGTGCAATCAGAAAGTGTCAATGTGTCATTCTGACAAAAAGTAATTGATTAGATTATGGTGGTATCTTTTTTTTCATCTTTGATGTTAGGTATTTTGTTTTTCTCTCTGATTTTTAGAGAACGTATACAGATAAGTGTAGACCTCTCTGAAATAGTGTAAATGTAGTAAAATTGCTGTTATTTTTTAATATAATGCCTGGGACAGGAAAGTTGCGACCCGAAAGGCTGCTTGGCGTAAACTATCATGCCTCGGTACCACTCTGCTTTCAGAACAGGACATAAATAAGAAGGACTAAGATGGCATTGTATAAGAGGGGTCTCGCTGTCATAACATTTACTATGAATCTTAGAGCCCGTCTGTAGATGCCATTTAGCCAAGTTCACATTTGAGTAGATGTCAGTAAATAGTTGCTAGGCTGTTGTCTAAAACATCTCTCCTTAGGCGCCTTTTATGACATCCAAGATAATATAAAGAGGTGTTCACAAACAATAATTTCGAATTAAATTTTAACAAGATTTATCTTGTTTGTCGTGTACAAATTAACAACCACTAATGTAATAAGGTTCCATCTTTAGCATGCCATAAAACCCTTCCTTTTACTGCCTTGCTACTAACTCCTTAATGTGGAGTAAATGTTGAACAATAAAACATTATAATACACTGCGTAGGATCTTGTAATTGTGTTTTGTTTTCGAGCATCTTTTTATATTTTTCGTTTGGTAATTTTATGAAAAAAAATACTCAACCTTTTTAATTTATTGTTATGACTGTGTTAAGTTCTTAATCCGCTATATCCATAGGAACTACAGCTCAAACCCTCACACAGTTAGAGGAGGCCTGTGCTCAGCAGTGGGATGTATTTAGGCAGGTTTAGTTAATTATTGTCAAGTCAAAACAATGCGTCATATACTACCCAATTACGGTAAATAAAAGCTACAAAATGGTTGGTAACCCCTGAATGCCTTCTCTCTTTGCCACAAAACACAGAGTACAGAAGTCAAACTTCAAAAAAATCCGCTCAAGCAACGCACATATATATAGACACAGTTCACAGATACGATATCTTGGAACAGTTGGGACGAATCCGAGCACGATGGCCGTCCGCTTGAGACGCAAGTTTGTGAACGACTCTGCAAACCTTTAAAGAGTAACCAGGTAACGGAACTGTGAAATTGCAAATAAGTATCTTTAATGAAATGCGTTGAAATTTTCACGTGTGACATAGATCATTTTCGTTTTCTTGCACGTAAACGATAAAAGTAGTAGGAAAAAGCCATTCCAACCCTGATAAATTAAAATAAGAAACTGCAAGTAAGGAGTAGTTTTTTTGCCAGCTTCACAGTCAACGTGCTAATTCTCAGGCGACCGCCGATCGAAGGTATGAAAGGTAAAGTACTTACTTAAACATGTCACAGACTAAGCAGATACGATAATATTTTATCTGCGTCTAAATGCTATCTTTCCCTATGTCGGTGCCAACAGATACTTGAGGTTAAAATATATGTTGTCTGTGTGTGTTAGCTTATTGATTTGTATAGTGATTTTCACAGATATCAGTTCAGAAACAGATATCTTATCATTATCTGCTTAGCGTGTGACACGCTTTTCATACTGTAAGCTTAGCACGGCTGTCGCGTCGCGCGCGGGATAGTCTACCCGTCATTTTCTGACGTCTCTAATTAGACAGTGACGGATATAGACTATCTCGCGCGTATCTCTTCTCGCAACTTGCTGTATTAACTTCTGCGCGTATTTGTTCTGTGACCGCGCGGTGCTAAGTACACAGCGATTAAGCCAGCCAGATGTTGTCACACGCGGGTCGTAACTCCTTTTTATTAGTAAGTGAACGTTTTACGTCTGTCTAAGGGATTGTGGGGTAATTTAATTATGTATCTTATTTGGCGTTTTCTTGTTTTGTTACTTTGTGCTGAAAGAGATGAAAAGGGAAAAAGCCAGACGATTAAAAAGAGTCGGTAGATTATTAACAAATAAACATACATTACAATCACGCCTATGTTCCCAGAGTACGCGAAACGTGACATAGATGAAATCGTGACTATTTCACACTTAGCTGCCACTTCAAGCATAATTTTAGGTTTAAGAAGAGATGGAAAAGGTATTGTAGAGACAGGTTGCTAGCCTGGCGCCTAAAGCATTCTAAACCTATTTCCTTAGTCGCCCTCTTACGACATCCACAGAAGAAATGGGAAGATGTTATTCTAGACCCGACACCACATGGATAAAAATATTGTACACCTAATTTTTTTATTGAAAAAAAAATTGACAAATATTATCACGTGACGTCACTATCTGAGTGAGTTTCTTACCAAGAGTGATGTCACAAGGTTTAATTCTAAAAATTGATAGTTTGACCTTTGTCAAATTGAAAAATAAGTTCTTTTTGTCAAAAAATACGGCATACAAACAGTGATAAAACTCTTCAAAACTAAAGAAAATTGAAGCATGCTTCCAATATTACTAGCAAAAATACGTTTCTTTCTTTCGTTTCTTACTATTGTTTCATTAAAGTAACTACATTCTTCGTAGAATACCAAAGAACAAATAAAACGGAATGGACCTCGCAAATCTACAAGTGACGTAACTATTTATATGAAGACAGTATTTTACTACGTTGATTGCTGATGTCCGTGACATTAGGGGAAGTGGAAATTGGAAAAATGTAATACAAAATGTACGAGAACCTTGGAGTGCCATTCTAAGGAGAGAATGTATATAGATAGTTAATTTGATAACATATGCCGTAGGCTGTTAGAGATGATTCTTAAGTCTTAAAAAAAAGAACAAAAAAAGGAAAAGCTGTTGTATTTGTATTTTGCAAGTGGCCAATGGGGTGGAAAGATGCTTGAGTGGAGACCACGGACCTACAAGATGGACAGACAACTTGATAAAAGTCGCCGGAAAACGCTGGATGCAGGTCGCTTCCAACAGGTACTCATGGAAGTCTAAAGGGAAGGCCTATGTTCAGCAGTGGACGTGTTATGGGTGAAATTATGATTTGTATTTAACAATGGCCATTTGGCCATAATGATTGAATTTTAACCCCACCAGTCCAAATCATACTAATTAAATTAACTCAGCCAAGCCAATTGTCCAAATTAGTCACACCATGCCTTACTATTTAAAACTTTCGCACGAGGCCCGATTCTGCACACACTTCAAAATGTCAATCAGAGTACACGCAATTTGTACTAGTCCTTTCTTTTGACACCGCAACTAATTTTGACGGTTTAAAAAATGTCAACCCTTTCAAAAATCGAATCCATCATCGTGGGAATAGTTTAATTTAAATTTAGAAGCGTGATTTCACTTTTCGGTTTATAGCTACTTGGTTTTTTGCCACCGCAGATGTTTGCTAAACGTTTAGGCTAAATACTAATTGTTATTTTTAATGCATGGATTCTAGTTACGATCGATACATCATTTAACTAGTAAAAGTCATCCCTTTCGTCATTAACGGTAAAGTCATTCATATTTTATCACCGTGATTATGCTAATAACTTTATTAACAAATCAACCGTTACAAATTAATGTTTACCATCATTAGCATATTTTTTTAAAAACGCGTGTCATCCTCGCCGACAATGCGAAAGCTGCCAGTAATACCGCCTCATAAAATTTTGAAAAAGGAATCGCTTTCAACGGATTACCTTTTACGACACCGATCAATCAGTCCACATTTCTGTTTATGCAAATTTTCGAATTTCGAACTTCGAATTCAGTTTTTGAAAATAGAAACAGTTCGATCGTAAATTGTTATTTTATTACGTCACTGGGTTAGGGGCGCCACCCGACATTTGCAGCAATATCTTTCGCATGAATACTTTCTTCGGTGATTTTTAAAAGCAATATTTTTAATGGTATGTCAAATTAATGTCGATCTTTTGTGCCATATTGTCAATATGTCGATAGGGTTGGCTAAAATACATGGTGTTGTGCCAAACCCCTTTTAAAATTTCATGCTACGGCTTTATATTACAAATCGAATGAACACAATGTGTCGATTTCGTTTGTCTTTTTGCCATTCATCTATGAATCTATGTAGTGTGCGTTGATTTTGAAATTTATTTGACGTTTATTATTTTGCACTGGATTTAAAAAGTCTGTTGCGACTAATGTACTACATTTTATCTGTTCAATGTTACTCTTGGCTGATTTAACATTGTTATGTTTAATAAAAATACCACAAGTTTTAAGGAAATTTAATTTGAAATTATAACTTTCTTAATCTATCAGAAAAGCTCTTGCACGGGTAAGCCAGCAAAACAGTAGTAAAACATACGTTTTTGGCTTGAAACACTCTGAGAGACTAAACATTTTTTTTTTCTTTGTTTACTTACTCTTTTTGGGAATCACAATGCCGGTGGCGTTTGGAGTTTCAAATGAAATGGACAAAAATACGTACATAAATTACTTTTGTATTTCCGAATGGGGTAGGCAGAGCAAAAGAAACACTACATAGTCAAAACCATGACTATTTAACGTTTACGTTAACCACTAAAAATATTTTTAAACTTATAATCCTAACCTTAGTCACTTTTTTTTAATGAAAATGTAAAATGTTGACTTCATTAAGTGGTATGTTTTGTGAAATGCAGTAGGCTATACATTAAGTAATCATTAATTGTAAATTGTCAAATACTTACCTATATAAAGTAAGTGACGTAAAATTCTCAGGTCAATAGTTAATTCTTGATTACTTGTTTTGAATTTATTAAAAACTTAGCGTAACAGCCAGACCTATGCCAGCAGTATGAGTTCATCACTGATTTTTTTTAAACTTGCTCTTCTTTCAGCATCTGGTTTTATTAATCAGTGGTACAACCCTCTCATATTTTCGTTGCTCAACTTGATTAATAAATTCCGACAACACTTCATATCGCAACTTATCCGATACGAAACCAATTTCTTACAAAAACACGAATGCACTCGCAGTATTGGAAACAAACAATCGTGAGAGGAAAATGGAAGAAAAATACTCACCCTGTATTGAACGGTTAAGTTGGTGAACATGGAGATTCGAATTTGGAATTGTTTTCATGGAGATATATGGCTTTTGGAATATTTTCGAAGATCTATAAATCAAGTCTCTTTGACAATGATAAAAAAAAAATACCGTACGTTAATATGATTCGTTTAAAACCCGTGTGGTGCCGAGTTAGAATTACCCACTCAGTGGGGAAATAGGTTGAGGTATGCTAGCAACATGTCACTATTATAAATATAGTTAGGTATTATATTATCTTCCTCCTATTTTCAAACGTAAAATTAAGCTAGAAGTGGCAACAAAGCACCTAGTTTTTTTCTATGTCACGTTTCGTGTGCTCTGCGTACCCCATTCGGAAACATAGACTATTTCACGAGAGATAACTACTTGACGTTTCGTAGTAACTTCTAGAAAAGCACAGGTTGCTAGCCTGTCACCTAAAACGTACCTTAACCCATTAGTCATCTCTTACGACATCCACGAATGACACAGATACGTTCTAAACCCGATACCTCACGATAAAATCACTATGCTTTACAAATAAAAATCGTAAGTGTGCTCTCGGATTTGCATAGTCTAAGCATTAAACTCTTTATACTGAAGTGCTTGATAAGTATGCGGGCGATCTATAGTAAGGACCCTCTGACTTCAGTCGATAAAGGAGGGTAGAAATCAGGCCAAGTTACTTGGTTATGCGTGGAGAATTTTATAATTATTTCGTGGTTTTTTCAGCTTGCTCATGTGGTGTTGGGAATACGAAACAACATGTACGAAATTAGTAATTAATACTTTTGTTAAGTATCAATCTTCAAATGTGAGGCCAAGTGTTTTCTGAATTGAGTCCGTGTGTCTGTCCGTGGCTGTCGTTAAAGGCAAGTAAATCCAATCAAATCAAATTTAATCAAAATGTCTTTAAATTAAATCATCATCATCATCATCAGCCTATATACGTCCCACTGCAGGGCCTCTCAGTATGAGAGGGCTTGGGCGATTGTTCCCACGCGGGCCCAGTGCGGATTGGGAACTTCACACACAACGTTGAATTACTTCGTCGCTGTGTATAGGTTTCCTCACGATGTTTTCCTTCACCGAATAGCTCGTGATAAAATATCAAATTTGATATCGCACATAAATTCCGAAAAATTCAGAGGTGCGAGCCCGGGGTTTGAACCCACGACCCTCTGCTTGAGAGGCCACAGTTCGAACCGCTGGGCTATCACGGCTATCAATTAAATTAAATAGATAAAGGTAAATGTCCGGTGATAGCCTGGCAAGCTATCACTACTCGTATAATACCAGTCAACTTAAAACATAAGATATAGGTATTATACTGGAAAGATATATATACTGCTGTTTGGAAATACAGGCTCTATTTTTGTGTGTGTCTGTTTTTCAAGATTGTGCGAGGCTTTATATTCGTAACATAATAATGTAAACGTTACACAATGTATTCCCAAACGGGATAAGCAGAGTACATAACAAAAGTTACACAGTAAAAAAAAATGTCACGTTTCGCAGTTTCGTTGATTCAAACATAGAATAGATTAAAGAAGTATTTTTACCTATATCCTTAGTCGCCTCTTACGACATCCTTGGAAGAAAGAGATCACTCTTATTCTAAACCCAACAATACAGGGGAACTATAGCACCAACTCTAAAATAATCTACATACGTAAGGACAAAATGAATGGCTTAAAATCAATTTTCAATTCAATTCATAAACTTTCGCTAAGTCGACTTAGCACGGACTTAGGATCAATTATCGGGAATTAATTACAATTATTAGGGTCCAGGGATTACCCGGATCCGATTCCGGTAATACCCGGTTTGAACCGGTATGTTAATTAGTTAAATTAATCCCTTCTAATGAGTTATAGTAATTGAACCACGGTTATAATAAAATTTACCGCGTTTGGTTTTGGATTTAAAAGAACATCTCACTTTTTTAGATTGTGTGGCGTTGGGTTTGATTAAGATCTCTTCATTTCTTCTGTGGATGTTGAAAGAGTAACTGAGTCATTTTCAGAATAAATGTACGTCACGAAATTGTCAGTAAATTGTTTTGTCATGAAGTGTCAGGAAATTGTTAAAGTAAGACTGCATTCAGATAAATCGATATTTTAGTGGTCAACCACTTATCTAATACCTGCTTATAGAACGGAAAATAAACTGAAACGAAAATTAATCATTAATTGTTTCATTGCATAAAAAATAGTATTGTTATAGTTAGCTGTAACTCTTCACAAAGAAATAAGTATTTAGAAAGAAAAACGCGAGCGATGTCGGAGGAAAATTGTAGTTAAATAAAAATATATTTTGAGCTAGATTGCTAAAATAAATTAACACTAGATATTTTATTAATCGTCACATACAGCACTCATTATAGGTACCTTACATTCGTACCTTACACATGCATGAGACCACAACTTTACTGTCTACAATTTACTGACGTCACGAAATGTCAGGAAGTTGTTCGTCACTAAGCATGTAAACATAACTTTTAAATAATTATAAACGTAAAACTAATCACATTTTCTGGTAGATTGAAAGCGTAATCTATATAAATCTTGAAATCAAAGTTCATTACATTTGCAGTAGGTGAATTCTCATAAAAAAACACTTGCTTTTGTTGAGAAGATCTCGTCAGGAAGCAGGTAATTAAATATTTTGCCTGACAAATCACAGGTATCACACTGCGCTTCAATACCAAATCAAATAGCGGCGCGTCACTGTGATGGTACATTTCGTGACATAACATGTGTTCCCAGTTATTAAAGTCAGATTTGTACTCTTCGTGATTTAAAAAGTTGGTTTATTATGTTATTAAATGAATGTCAAGAAATTGTTTCGATTATCAGGGACATGTTTTAAAATGTATATTTTTAGTATAAATACATTCATTTATGTATTGTTTATCTAATTTACGTAATAATAAGTATAACACCATATCTAGGGCCCAAATACATTTGCAAGTTCCATCCGAAAATTCGAATTAAATACTTGTGTTTTCAATGCCCACCTATAGGGGACAAAAAAAATAGTATGGTGATTGTAATTACTATAATTTGTAAATTTAAATCCATGCTAGGATTTTGATAGCAATTACTTGATTTATAATCAGAAATATTAAGCAACTATATTTAAAATAGTCTGCGAATGTAAAAAACAAGTTATTTTAAACAGAACTTTTTTTTTTCAAAGATTCGTTACGAGGACAGACATTTCGTCTTTATGTACAAAAAATTTGAAAACGACTCAACTAAGGTTAGGTCAAGGAATGGTTCAGGTGGCAGGCCAGCAACCTGTCACTATTGTACCTGTTAGACCTAATTTTAATCTCAAAACTCCGCTACAATTGGCTACGTAACGTGAAGTAATAAATTGGAAACGGTGTCATTTAAAGTGTCTATTTTTTTGTAAAATATCAGTAAAGTCAAGTAAAGTTGCTCAAAGAGCTATGGAGAGGGCATGCTCGGGACGGGAAATGAGGAGATCCGTAGACGAATTTAAAGTCACCAATTTAGCCCACCGGATTAGCAAGTTGAAGTGGCAATGTGCAGGCCAAATTGCACGCAGAGCAGATGCGGTCGAAAGTCCTTCAGTAGAGACCACGGACTAGCAAGCCCAGCATAGGAAGTCCACCTACAAGATGGACAACCTTGTAAAGGTCCCCGGAAGACGCTGGACGCAGGTCGCTTCCAACCGGTACATACGGAAGTCCAAAGGGGAGGTCTATATTCAGCAGTGGACGTCTTATGGCTGAGATGTTGTAAATATTGTACTGGTGTCGCGTGAGAGAATTGAAATAATAGTGACAATACTAGTATGTTTTTATAAAAATGTTATCGGTTTAGGTACTTAAAGTAAAAGAAACTTTATGTCAGATTTGACAGGTTAAGAGCGGTTTTTTTTAATACCCATTTTTTTCGGATATTTAAAAAGTTTAGCAAAGGAAGGAAACAATAAAAAATATTTTGTTGGTGCCTAAATTTACCTAAATACCAGAAACAATCGCAGTTAGAACACTAACATTCATCAGATCAATAAATATTACGAAGATTCCTTTGCTAAACTACTTGAACATCCCAAAAAAAGGTGGGTGGTAAAAAAAAAACGTTCTTAACCCGTCAAATCTGACACAAAGTTTGTTTACTTTAATTTAAGTACCTAAACCGATATCGTATAGTAACACCTCGTGACAAAGCTATAGCTCGCGGCACGAGATTCAGGGTCGAGGTTCGAGATAGTGGTTGGTTCAGGAACTCGGCAGACCCCAGCCAAGACTCCCTTAGCCCAGAAGTCTCATTATTCTATATCTAAATATTTCTACAAATCTCTCCCAGTCCTGAAATCTCTCAAGAATCTCCTTCGTCTCACATGCGATGACGCGGATGATGGTACCTACAATCCATCATCAATAGCAATACCGTTTTATCTCACCATACCTTTACACAGTTGACAAACCTCAATATTAACTTCAAATTCAATTACACCCATAACCCGTTAGAAAACCCAACGACACTCGACTCCATTGAAGTCAAATGAACCATGGTCCTTCAACGATCTGTATCTCAAACTACTGCCCCCATCGTCTTGGGTGAAATTGTATGCAAATTCAATATGTCACTCCCAAGGATGTGAAGTGGCTCTAGTTCGGGTAAAGGGTATGGATGTTTGGTTTGTTGGCTGTGTTTACATACATATGTGTTAAATGGAGTGGGTAGAACAAAAGACATGCGACACAGACAAAAGTTGTAGTATATTTTTAGGTTTCAAACAGAATGAAAGAGGAATGTTGCCTGGAGCATACCTAACTTATTTCTTTATTTACATCTTACGACATCCACAGAAGAAATGGAGAGGTGTTTACAGGCCGTGTTTCCTTTTTTATAAACCATTTACATACATATAGGTCAGTTAACTAAAGCTGGCACGTTCACAGTACTCACACACTTGTGCAATTTCATACATACATACATACATATTCTCACGCCTGTATTCCCAAGAGGTGTAGGCAGAGCACATGAATTCAAAAATCCAGTGCCACGTTTAGCAATTTCAGCATGGTAACCAGATGGTTAAACGTGATATTGCAGTGACAGGTTGCTAGCCCATCGCCTACAATACACTTACCCTTTCCCAGAGTCGACTCTTACGACACCCACGGGAAGAAAGGGGGAGGTGCTATTCTAACCCGGCACCACACGTATGCTGTGCAATGTATCGCCGCGTGCTAATTCACAGATACTACACAAATGCAATGCGTACGTCTGTTTTACGTGCCAGCTTTAGTTAACCGACCAGTACCCGTTCCACCCCGTGTGGTGTCGAGTAGCTTATCCATTCCTTTCGTCGATGTCGTAAGGCGACTAAGGAAATAGGTTAAGGTAAGTTCTAGGCGACAGGATAGCAGCCTGTCACTGATATGTACTGTTTGGCATACAACTTGGCACGATTTTAGAGAGAGAGAGAGGAGAGAGAGAGAGAGAGAGGGAGAGAGAGAGAGTTAGTTCGCATAGAGCTTTTTCCAGGTTAAAACGATTTGCGAATAAACATACTAAACATACGGTAGTTTATATACATTTAGGTGTAGATATTTAGATAGACATAAGTACAATAAACAACAATGGAAATCCATGGACAAATAGTCCCTCACCTCTTATGCATACATTACTGATTCACAAAGCCAGCCCGTGTCACGATCGTTTAAATTCTGTTTTGGATGGTTTCAGCCCAGTAAGGCATTATTTCGATTCGGCATTGAGAAAAAACAAAATATTCGACCAAGTATGTAGTTAGTCAGCAACAAAGATGTTGACACGGCTAAACTATGTACATATGACCGAAAATTGAGACAGTAAGAGAGTTTTAATTTTAACCATGACTTAAATAATGATAATTTTATCTTTGTGATAAGTCCAAAAAAAATTGAAAGTCATTCAGTCAATTTGTCTGTCTAACTGTCTATTAGCTGTTCTCGGTTTAATCTTGGATAGGTTTCAAATCTATTTTGTACGGAGATAGTCAAGCCAAGCGTTCCGAGGAATGATTATTCGACACTAAAATGCCATTACTGTCCCTTTCCGGATCTAGTACACACAGTGAATAAAATGTCGACTCAGGTACGATTTAACCAAACAGGAAAAAAAAATCTCGAAATAAGTTACTCTTTACTCGCGAGTAATACATTTTTCGTATGAAAAAGACGGGTATGTTTTTCTTCCCTCAAGAGTAAATCGACCCTCAAAAGATTTAAGTTATATTTTTTTATCTGAATTCACTAAGGAAGTCACCTGCGTCAGCGCGTTGCCTTGGCCCTTGGATCAGTGATACATGCTTTTACTTAATTATCCTGCCTTCACATTTAGTACACTATGATTGTTTTTATATAAATTTTTACCATATTTTTTTTTGGAATAATTTATTTTGTAATTTATTTTTCTTTGTTTTGAAAAAATGACTTTCTGCCAAGTTTCTTGCGGCGCATTCTTCTTGGCAATGATGGTCTTTCCGAAGCGCTGGTAAAATCAAAAATGACGTGTAAAAGTGCTCTTAGGAGCCTATTTGCATAAATAAAGTTTTGAATTTTGAATTTTGAAGTAACCAAGAAAGTAACCTTACCTTTTTGAAAGTAACGTTAACCAATTGAAACCGTCGTAACAAGAACAACCCTTAACCTATTGAGCACTGATAAAAAACCTCACACCCTTTGAGCTGAATCAGGGTCGGCGTTCGGTCGCGACCAATCTGCCCGCACTTGTGGCCCTTTCGGGGCCTTTGGGGGCCTTTTTTGGGCATTTGGGGCCCTTTGAAGTGACCACTTTGGGTGGACCGGGAAATATCGGGCATCAGCTGGTGTTGGCGTGACAAGAGTGGCAGAATTTTGTATTGGAATTAAATGAGGTATTCATATAAGTTTGTAGGTGATGTAATGTTTCCCGAACACTCAATAATCAAATCAAATCAAATCAAATCATTTATTTTACAAAAACATACACGGGTAATATACAATAGTCATGTCAGCAATACAACGATGTCATGAATGCATGTTCCGCCAGTCTGGCATGCAAAATTACATAAAAATAATACTTAACATTAAATTTTACATTTTATAATGAAAACAAGAACAAAAAAATAAAAATTACCGTAAAACTTCAGGAGCATCACATCTAAATTAGTCATACATTTTCTCAAAATATTCACTTATCGTATAGAATGGTCTTGTCAGTAAATACGACTTCAAAGTCCTTGCAAATTTATTAAAATTATTACATTCTTTAATCTCATTATTTAGACAATTAAAAATTTTTATTCCACTATACTCAATACTCCTTCGGAACTGTACATAATTAATACAACTAGGCAAAACAATATCCGAGTTATTTCTAAAATTATGCGACTTATTTTTGCCTTTACATGAGTATTTTGATTTGTTTTTGTAGATATATATACTAACTACATAAATGTAAAGTGAGACCACCGTTAGTATCTTATGTTTTATGAACAGTGGCCGGCAGTGATCAAGAGGTTTGGCTCTGGCAACGCATCTTACCGCTTTTTTTTGTAAAATGAGTACTGGCTCTAAGTGTACACTGTTCCCCCAGACCTCTAGACCATATCTCAAGATACTCTCAAAATGTGCACAGTATACAATTTTGAGGGACGTCGAGTCCAACATTTTGGACAGATTTCCTAGGGCATAGCAAGCACTGGCCAGTCTTTTTCTTGTCGCTTGAATGTGATTTGCCCAGCGCAGTTGGCTATCTATCTGAATGCCCAGAAATTTGGTATTGTCAACTTTTTCAATGGGGAGAGGTAACTTGTAGGGTATGCTATTGGTATGTCTGCAAAATGTTACGTAATTGGTTTTATCCATATTCATTTTAAGTCCATTCTCCTGAAACCAGTGTGTAAGTTCCGCCCATGTTTGATTTACTTGTGAGTCAAATGCTGTGATGTTTTTATTCCGAATAAGAACACTAGTATCGTCCGCATAGAGATACGTCGTGGCATGAGATACATTCCTCGGTAGATCATTGACAAAGATATTAAAAAGCAGTGGTCCTAAAACTGAACCCTGTGGAATGCCGCAATTGATTGCAATGTTGATAAGCAATTGCAAGCAATTGATAAGCAATGTGCATTGTACTTAATTAATATAATTATCACTAGCTGGCTCGGCAAACTTGGTTTCGCTTTAGAGATTTCCAAATTTTCTCACCCTTTAAACCTTCCCTGGGCTACGATAAATATTTCAAAACCAAAATCAGCTAAAACGACCCAGCCGATCTCGAGTTTTAGCAAGACTAACCAACAGCCATTCATTTTAATTTATGTATATAAATATTCTTTAATTAGCCTCCAAATACTATCCCACTGCTGGGCAAAGGCCTACCCTTTCTTTTTAAATTCATTCCTGTTTCGGACATACTTCGTCCATTCAGGCTGAAAAGTTTTCAAGTCATCCCGCCGTTTCTTCTTCGCTCTACCAATCTATCCAGCAACGATTTGGGCCAGATGCATGCAGTAGACGACACTACACATCGAGTCCAGTCCCATTTATTTAGTTTTATTTTTCATACACTCTTATACAAATTTTGTTTATAGTTGCACCTTTTTTATAAGCAAAAAAGTTACTTAAAAACAATGTATATGTCGTGTTTTAAACTTTCGTGATTTTCACACATATTTATGTTTAACGAGCTGTTACCCGCGACTTCGTCTGCGCAGAATAAGTATTTCGGATTGCGTGGCGTAGAATAGAACTAATATTATGGCATTAAAATTATCACACAAATAATTTTTGAATCGCATTTGACAAATATAACAGCTTTTTTAACAAACGTCAACGAACGTCTGCCCGTGTTCGGGTCGCGCACTCAGCGACGCGTGACGTTTGCCCCGCGCATGCGCGCCTCTTCAACGGTTTTGACAGCGGACGCCAAAGCTCGGAAATGGTAATTTTACCCGACTTACTTGAGAATTATCGTCGTATATTGGATAATTCACAGAATATCATTACAATTTGTAGCCTATGTGTTATTCTGATGTATAAGCTACATTATTGTAAAGTGTCATTAAAATCCATTCAGTAGTTTTTGCGTGAAGGAGTAACAAACATCCATCCATCCATACATCCATCCATCCATCCATCCATACATCCATCCATCCATACTCACAAACTTTCACGTTTATAATATTAGTAAGATAGTAGTATAAATATGAATGTATATGTCGAGCCAATCTCGATATAAAAACGTAGATCCGTTTCAGTTTACTAGTCTTACGGTAGTTTTATGTTGGAAGTAAAAGGGTGCGTAACTTATAGTACTATAGTAGCGAAACCTTGTATCAAAATTAGTCAACATTCAGCTGACTTTATACCTTCTTAATTGACGACTGTGAGTACGACAGTTAGAGCTCCCGCAGTGAATAAAGGTAATCATTTAGACAGGGATTTGCTTGGCCCCAAAGGGACTGAGAACACGCATGTTTTAATTAGTTTCGGATTAATACGATGATTAATGAACTGAGTTTGGACGCGTCGGATTAAAGGTTTACAGTCACTGGAGATAGTAATTTGCGTAAGGAATGAGAGATTTATTTATATGTCACTAGCTTTAGCTGTTACGCGTCCGCGCTTAAATGTAGAATTACAGGCAATTAAGAAATGTTTAAAACGTTTTTAAGACTTAGCGAAGAACCTTCATACTAAATGTCATTAAAAAAAAAGGTAAAGTTTCATACTAACTTTACACCACCGTTTGACCGTTTTTTCAATCCTTCTCCCCTCCTCTACGTTATAAAGGAACATCTGTGCACAATATCTAGATTCTAACGCTAACAGTTTAGGCCCTGCGTTGATTGTAAGTGAGTCAGTCAGTCAGCTTCTCTTTTTATTTAAATATATATTTTAGGGAAATTACTGTTTACGAAAAAGCCATGGAAGACCTGTGGTCTCTCCCACTGAGGGTCGATAGATCTATACAAGGGCTTCGGCTATAGTTATCACGCGAGCCTGACACGAATTGGTAACTTCACACCTAGCATTGAATTGCTCCGTCGATGTATGCAACTCTCGCGATGTTGTCCTTTACCGAATAGCTGTAGATTCCGAAAAATCCAGACGTGCGAACCTGAAATTCAAACCTACAATCCCCTGCCACAGTTCGAACAGGCTACCACGGCTATTTAAATGAACAACAATAAAATAAACCCACCAAATGCTCGTCACTGTAACATTAGCATACATGGTCGTCTCATGTGACAAATTAGTCACCAACGTAAGGCAAAATTATGCAGGTCTCATGTTATTTTCTGGAACTCCTTGACAAAGTTAGAAACGCTGGAACACATTTCCTCTAGAACATTTCGTGTACATTAACAGCAAGAAACAAAGTTTGTTCTGCAAATATTCCCCTGAGACTAGACTGGGAGTCGGAGAAAATATGAATGCCCCTACCATTTGCTTTGTATGTTATTTTAATTTAATGTTTCTTTGGTTATTTGGGTTAAAAACCACAACGTCTATCCTTCTCCTCCTCATCTATCATCTATCCTGTATCTATCCTCTGATGTCCCCCAATATTGTTGTGAAATTCGTTCTTTATAAAATACATTCTGCTGTTCACCAACTTTGAATTAGGTCTTCATAATTTGACTGGGGACTTAGGAGTCTATGTCAATCTTCTTTCTAATACTTCATTAAATATTGCTTCCAACTTATGATTTTATTTTTAAAAAGTTCATTCGGCTGTTTTTACAACTATGAAAGGGATGTCTTATAATTTTTATAAAATAACTGAGAACTCATGGGACTATGTTAATCTTCATGACAATGTTATGATGTGTCATTTAAAAAATCTTCAATCTATAATTCTTTAAAATAAGTATACAAATTTCAATATACTATTCTAGCAAGGACATCTGCACATTTCTTAATTTTTTGCTAGAAAATAAAATTATTTCTGGTATTTTCTGCAACTTGGTATTTTCAAAATCGATAGTTATTTTCATTGTAATGGGCGAAAACAGATGTGGGTAAGGTTCAAAAAAATTGTACCTAGTTAAGGGCTTTAATAAAAACAAAAGTTAATTGATTCTTTTGTGTTACGACAATTACCCATACATTTTGTATAGGTAATTTTCGTTACACACGTGACGCGATCGTGATTTTGTTTTTATTAACCCTTAATTTATGTACAATTTTTTTGAGCCTTACCCATGTCCGATCCAAAGATGTGCAATTTACGGTAATTTATTTCTCTCCGGTTGCAATTGAAACAATTCAAGATTCTGAGTAGAAATGACATAAAACTTGCAAGAAATATTACTCAAGAGGCGACGATAAAGATTTAGTAAAACACTCATTCGACTAACTCCGTTCTTTTTTTATAAAAAAGAAAAATCGTCACGTATAAAACAGTAGTAGGAGCAACAAATGCAAGGCTATTATCATATGTCCCCGGAGCAACAAAGCGTTTGTCATTTTAGCACATTTGTGTAAACTAGAATCTAGAATATTGCGAGCATTTCCTGAAGCAAAAAGAATCTAAAAGGATTGCCTGTCTTGGTCTTGAGCTGTATTGTTGGTGATGAAAGGTGTTTTTATTTAAATGAAGCGAAATTTTTCATTCCATTTTGCGTATGAGAGTGCGCTAAGGCGTGTTTTTGCTGCGCGATTTTTGAAAGGCGTTTTCTTGTTTTTGAGAGTTATGTTCGTTTCTTTGCGTTTGAGTATTATTTTTCTTTGCGCCTTTTTACAAGAATTTTAATAAAATTTATGTCATTTTAAAGAAAAAAGGTACTATTAACACTATAATCCATATTTTAACCTTAACCAAGGTAAAGAATTACACCGAAAAAAAAAAATCGCGACTTTGACGGGGAATGAGATCAGTTGTTTTAACCGTAAGCGCATGACGACTCTTACCTTTACACTTTTTTGTTTAGTAACAATACGTATATTATGTGAAAATCATTAAAATTTATATCATAGGTACTTTCAACACATAACATAACTACTTACGCTCAACACATTCACACTTTCCCATCTCCGCAATCGAGTAGGGTGACCATGACCATTCAATCAACATCGGGACATAATCATAAAGTGTCCGGCACGCGTGGCCGTAAATTCGCGTCCGGGAAGCGCTCCCGGACATTTATGACGCGGCGTATGAAGGGACGTTGTGACTCAAATCGCGGGGTGGTTGTAATTGACGCGGAATTGGTTTTTTTGATATGGATATTGGGTTGTGGTCGATGCTTTGTTTTGGATAATCGGTATCGTTATTTTAGGATGTTTTGTGTGTTTTTGTGGGTCGCCAATTGTTTTGTAGCTTGAATATTTATGTTAGTTAGCACTTTAACAAATTATTAGCCGTCAGATTGTTAACTTCACTGAATTAATCATGGAAAAAGTAGAAAAATATACCTTTAAAACAGGTAAGGTGGTGGGACCTAAATGTTCTTATAAAAAATGGAGCTACAGTCAATATACAAAATCCAAAAGTCTTGATCCAAAACATATTTATCCAACTCACTATAATTATCACCCATATAAGATGAGGTGAAAATATTAACGTTGTACTATTTTTAGTCAATATTTAAAGGACAATATAATTATAAACGACCGGAATAAAGAATAAAAGAGATTTGAATGTCAATTTTATCCCTACTTTTAAGGTTATTAAAACACCTATTGTGACAGAAAAAAGTTATCAATAACAGTTCAAGGTTTTTTGAGAAACAGCATTTAAAACAAACGATAGTAGCGTTTGTTAATTGAAATGATCGTGAGGGAGATAACAAGTGCAAAGTTAACAACTGACTCCGTTTTAAACAAGACGTTTATTCCGAAAACTATACAAAAGTATGTTGTAAATATTATTATTTATAATGCTGTAGTAAAAACTTGCACACGACCATAATATTATTATTATCCGGTGGCAAACAATAAACGATATGAAACTCAATTTTATCATCGTCCTTAATCCTCCTGAATCTTTATAACAAATTAACTGTAACATCCCACAATAAAACATAAACACATATATATCATTAATAAACCTAGGTCCCAGCGATCGTAAACCTTTTACGATCAGTGCACTGTGCATTCGTAAAAATATTTCGGATACGGTCCGTGACGTCATTATCCGGCTCGACGTTTATTGACGGACGTTGCCGGTTCGGATCCGGCTGCCGTCTCAGTTTTACGGTTTCGCCGATAATCGTAACTTACGGGAGAGTTGTTAATGTTGCTTTAATGTGTACAAATGGGTGTTTATTAATGCCGGTTGACGATCCCTGGAGTTACGAGTAGAGTACAGTAATTGAGGGATGACAGACGTTGTAAATGGTTAAAATAGCGTGATGGCAGGAATCTGCAAGAATAATGCATTCTTAGTTAAGTTAGTCTTCATTTTAGACAATCTTGTCTCTGACATGGGTAACAATGATGATACACTAGTTTATTATCACTTAAAATGCATAAATAATTTAATTGCGTTTTGAGTATAACATTAAAGATTGCCATAGATTCAAAATGCTACAGGGTGGGTAACATAGGATGGCTGCAAACGGGGTCAGTCTAGTTGGAAAATAGCTAAACATCTTTACGTCTATATAGCACAATATAAACTAAACCTGTCCTTGTCCAATAAAAGTGTTTGAAATGACAGACAATTTCTCTCACGTTGCCATGCTAAATGCTAACTCGGCTGGATTTATTTGTCGGTGGGTACAGACTGACTTTTTCTTTTGAAGATTTACATA
The DNA here is from genome assembly GCA_005406045.1 of Adoxophyes honmai. Classification (NCBI taxonomy): domain Eukaryota; kingdom Metazoa; phylum Arthropoda; class Insecta; order Lepidoptera; family Tortricidae; genus Adoxophyes; species Adoxophyes honmai. The sequence continues at coordinate 350,841 of BHDV01063472.1, forward strand.
AGAAAATGACGTGCGTATAAAAAAATAAATAATGAAATCAAATTCAAAAATTTGCGGGCTGGAAAAGAAAACTGGGTCCGCAGGTTACTAACCGCTGGCTACATCAAGCTATATGCTGCGTCACAGTCCTATTTTAACTACCGAACAACCATACTAGAAAAGCAATAAATTCGCAGAAACCTCATCAAAACCAGGATCGAAATTTAATTAAAGGCCACCTACGGTCTTGATTTACCTACAGCGTCACACATCAAATTTGAACCCATTGACCTCCTAATGAGAGGACAAACATCAAATTGCCAGCTTAATTAACTATAATTCTGGTATTCAAATTTGAAAATCAAAGTGCCCGTATCTTCATGGTTTGGCATGGGAAAGTGGAGTGGACTGAATAGATGATTATAACGTGGGGTCATTTGTGTAGGACAAAAGCTGGACCACCCCTTTATGGGTGGAATCGGGTGCCGTAGAGAGGGTAGGGTCAAAATTTCTAGAATATGTTTTTTTTTTTAGACAGGTAGGCTCGAATGATTGAAAAGTACTTTTCTTGTGTTCAAAATGTAATAAATTATCAATGTGTGTTTAAAAGTGCAGGTAGGTATATAAAATAAATTATTCTTGCATTATAATTATTCTGTAATCATAATTGTTATGATAGATTCTGTTGACGATGTTAATGGAACACATTTTAAATTGCAAGATTAAGAGGAAACATTTTATTTGTTGCCAATCTCCTAAAAGAACTACTTTGAGAAATTATTCATGACCTAGATTTTTTTTTTTACTGTAGATAACAGGTACCTATAAAAAGTAAAAAAATATATTACATTAAAAAGACACAAAAACAATCATTTTTAAAGTTACAAATGCGGTTCATAGTCGTTCTTTTTGAAAAAAATATATTTTCATTTGACTCCACATCTTCTAAACATTCCTAAAACTCAATGGTCCGGCGTGGCATGCAGCCAAAGTTTTTTCCTATTTTGCAATTGATCGCACGCTTCCATCAATTAAGGGGACGCGGTCGCCGCATAACTTAAATATTCCCTTTATAATGCAGATCACCGTATTGAGCACTCCGCCTTATTACACTGGCCAGAACTACCAACATGCAAATAAAAACATAACCTCTAAATTCAACTTTAAAGTCAAAGCAATGACGTTGAAGCTAGATTGGTTTGACTTTAAAAATTGGTCCTTCAACCGGACAATACACATTTTTAATTTTCGAATTTTGCATTTTGAGTTTTATTTTTTTATAGTTAGAGATTTGGAGTGTGAATTTTTATGCGTGTTTGTTCTCATTGTTTTCGGGTCAGATATTGATGGCTTCCGTTTTGCTAAAAGGGTGTGATGCCTTTGAATTGTTTTCCGCGTTTTTAAGGTTTTAATGGGCTGGACGGTGGATGTGGGTGGATTGTTTAGAAATTTTAATATGTCCAGTTTGTCTTTTTAATTGTGTGAACGGATACAGAACGGGGATCTCGGGAGTTTGACAGCGACATTTTGACATTTTTGAGATGCTATTGTCCAACCTTTTTAAGGGGAAATGGACTAAAATGTAAGCATGTTTTGTATACAGACGTTTGATTTGTGCGTTATAACCTTTTTTTAATTTGCATACACACATTGATACATCACGCCTGAATTCCCAAAGGGGGTAGGCAGAGTACCTACATGAAACAAAACCGTTACTAATTCTCATTTTGTATCCTCTTCCAGCATATTTCTTGGGTTTTATTAAGTTGGATAATAGAGGTGTAATACTGATATTTGTCGCTTATTCCATTTTGTCTTTAAAGCGTCGATTTATTATATCTGTATTTGGTAATAATATAAGTTTTCCTTGCCACATTTTAGACTTGCACAAAATACGTAGTTATATTACGTTTATTCTGCGAAAGTTATGTGTGTTGTTTTTGCATTTTAATCTATCAGCCACTTTTCCTAAATACACACTTATACATGCCGGTTCATTTAAATTGTTTGTCATCAACAGCCACTAGACTGATGTCTTAACGGATTTTAGCTTAGTTAAGTCGAAGTAGCTAATTGCGGCTTGTGCCTTCCGGTATTCGCCATACATAAACATGAATAACGGAAACTAAAACTTGGGCATTATTATGGATCAGACGCTTTCCTGGTCGGCACAAGTCTCAGAGGTTAGCCGCAAGCTATTTGCATCGGTCCACTCGCTCAGACGTCTGCAAAACTTCCTTCCCCAGCACACTAAGGTTTTTCTTGCCCAGGCACTCTTACTTCCTCTACTGGATTACGGCGACATCGCTTATCTCGACCTCTCTGAGCAGCTGCTCGACAGGCTCGAACGTTTGCAGAATGTGTGCATACGTTATATATTTTTGGCTTACGCAAGTATGACTACGTATCTTGCTTCCGCGCTCAGTTGAGGTGGCTACCGATTCGTTTCCGTCGTAGTGTCCACATCCTTTCGTTGCTTTTTAATGCCCTGTTTAATCCTAAGTCCCCTTCCTACCTTGCAGAGAGATTTAGTTACTTGGCCGACGGTTCCGGGAATCGATTACAGTCGAGTGACAATCTCTCTCTTGCCTTTCCTATCGTTAAGTCTAAATCCTACTCCAATTCCTTCACTGTGCATGCTGTCCGGCTGTGGAATCTGTTACCTGGTGATATCAGGAAATCACAGACCGTTGCGACCCTGCGGAATCGTATGAGGAAGCACTGGCTCGACAGCTCCTCCTGATTGTGTGCGGTGTTGTCTGTATTCTGGATAGTGTAGGTAAAATTGTAGGGTTATGTATTTGAAAGTAGTATATTTATTTTTGTATGTATTAGTCTATTATGTATTATTATTATGTGTATTTTATGTACTTACATATGTATGTCTAGATTTATTGTAGTACGTAAATTATAATATATTTAATAATTTTAGGTTAATGGTATTTTAATTTCACATGTTTTGTCAATGGCTTGAAGTTCAGCAGGAAGAGATCCCTTTAGGGATATGTTTTGTTTTGTACTTGTTTATTTTGTACAATAAAGAGTTACATACATACATACATACTAAAAACCTAGGCATTCATAAAGTTCATTCATTCTTCGGTTTCGTTCACCTGTCCACCATAAAAAATCTACACTTCACATTTTCTGCCTTAAAAGTATACTGTTAAAGTTGAATTTTAAAACTCATTCGTGCAACTCCATCTTGCAAAATAACCAATCTATTCTAAACTTTAACAGACTACAATTAAAGTATATTTTAAGTTAACAGAGGTCTTAAGAAAGTGTAGGGTGACCACAGACCAGGTGTTTTCACGGTCGGTATGGCACAAGAGGGTGCAAGTTTATGAGTCATCTTTAAGGTCAAATGACACGTGGTCACTTCTTACCTCTAATTGGTAGCACGCGAGCAGATGTGCGATTGTCGTTTCTTTTTTGCAAAAAATGCAGGTATGTGTTGAGTATGGTGTTAAAGGGTATTGATCGTTGGCTAATACTAATGGAGTTAAAGACGTTGACAAATAATTATTGAGTAACAATAGATTAATAATTTTACCCATCAATCTTTATTATTTATTTTTCGAGCAACTACAACTTTATATTTATTCAGTTGATATTGTAGAAGTCGACTAAGGAAAAAGATTAAGTAATGCTTTTAGGCAACAGATTTGTACCCTGTCACTTCTAATAACTGTGTTTTAAGTGATAAAAAATGTGCTACAAATAAGGGTTTTTCCTACATTACGCTTCATGACTCTCAAACGTACTAGACGCAAATACATCTACTGAATTAAAAATTGACGATTTAACTGTGCATTTAGTAGAAAACCCGACTTGTAGGTATATTAAATACAATAAAACGGTATTGCACAACTAGTGGTAAACAGGAAAAAACAACCAATACGATATTTCCCTTGTTTTTTGTCATCAATATTGCTCATAGACGGTTAATGAAATAAAAAACGAAGTTCCATTTTATATCACAATCTCACAAAAACTAGACTGTTACCGCCGACGCTACTGTAACGCTAACATCTGTCTAACCTTTAGAAAGTAAAAAAAAATAGCACGCGTCTGTTCGCGACCACACCTTGCATATCTTAACACTATTTGTTGAGGGAGCAGTAATTACAAATGGCGATGGAGGGTGCAGCAAAATAATAAATGTGCACGCGAAAACGCATTAGAAAGCAGTATGATCAATTTACAGATGAAACACAATATAATAATAAAATAAATATCGTATATTGTTCACTTTTTTGTATTGGTGCCGTGATTTATTTTGCTTAGATTAAAACAATTTTAATAGGTAAGTATAGTTCATTTTCCAAATTTAAAATATTTTTTAGTTCACATTTCCTCCGGTCACGTCGCATGAGTTACTTACTGATCTTTTTAAAATATTGAAAAACTAAAATCACGTGCGAATGTGTTTGCATTTGCGTTTGTATGATTGTAGTTTTACTGCTCATATAAATAATCATTAATGCTGTAAGAGCATCTTACAGATAGGAATTATTTCAATATTGAATGTGTCTTAAAATTACGCATATACTACATTCATACTCATATAATCGTTACTGCACTTTTAATTGAACCGGCAAACAGCAGATGCGCTGTCACCAGTGACTTGCGATTTACACTAACTGTACACGGAAGCTAGGACTGTCCTCTGTTAATTGGAATTATGGTCACCCTTGTAATTAAAGTGATTGTTGTATTGTAGTAATTAACGTACGACATCATATTACCGATAACAATAATTATAGATTCTCAGTTGGAAATTAAATTACACCTTACAAAGGTATACCGTAGAGAACACAATTTCACTTTTTTTTTTATTGTAGCTTTTTAAATTAGATTCACGAATTCGTGTAACTCGTGGACACCCTTATTTAAAACGGAATAAACGCCAGCAAATCTAAACTCTCAAATGCAAACCTAAGCCCGCGCAATCAGCAGTTCCCAACCTTCGGTCGCTCATCACCGACCGAGGATTTGTCACCCCTGCCCAAATTAAATCCATCCCAGAAAATTGTGACAAACGCCATTCGTCATTCAGCCCCTCATTTGCATGATAAAAACTGTTGAAGAACAACTATTTATCAAATGAGAGGACTTCCGGCGGCCATGACAGAAGGCGCGACGCGTTTCCGCCCGCCATCTTTGGTTGTATCCGTTAGGTTTGAATGTGCTTTGTTCTGTCTGGAAGTGCCAGGTTAAAAAAGTCTTAGTTCTTTTTTGCAAGCTTTTATTTAATGCCACCTGTTGTGATTTTCGAATGTAATAAATAAAATATTTCATGTTAAGCACTACACAGTGTTATCTTTTGCACCAAAAAAGTTGGATGATGTTGGATTGTATAATAATTCAGTAGTATAATTCAAGAGCCTTGTCTACACGGAAAGTCTGCTCAGTTTCCGATGGTAGGTTCGATCGACTTTAAAAGGCACATTTAGGCAATAAACATTTATTTAGGTATAAAATATTGCTATCTCTTACTACCGCGACCCGAAATCAACAATCAAAGAAGCATAAGAAAGGTATAGCCTCCTAAGGCCCAGCACCCAATTTTGATCGTTTGAATTTGAGGCTTATTGTCATTCATGTAAAATTCAAACTTATTTTGACATTAGTCCTATAGGTAGGACCATGGGCCTTAGGAGGATAGGTTATGTTACGTTTTCATTGGCCCGAAAGGCAAAAATAACGTAGAAATAGGAGCGTAGCTCCGTCGACACTGTTTCTGTGATTCTTATTGGGGAAAAATGCTGCTTCTAAAACAAGCTTTAGTAAAAAAAATACACTGGGAATAATACCAGTAAAAAAAATAGTTTAACCAGTCATGCCAAATACCTACTGAATATTTTCTCAGGCTTAAAAGAAAATCGGCCACTTCCATCGCCTCTATACCCAAGCACCCTCAACCTCACTGATTGGGGAGTGATCTCTATTTAGATAATTTACTGTTGCGCGCGCGATGAAATATTCGACGTATTCCGCTGATCTCTGCTGATGTTATTAGCGTAACGTCTCGTTCCATCTTGTTTACAACTGAGAGATTGTTTGAGTGTCCGCCATCTTTTTTTCGTATTCTCTTTAGAGATGTGGGGAGACTGGGGAGCCTTTGCCCAGCAATAGGACACAATATAGGGTGCATTTAAACTGGCAATTAATAACTTTTCAATACTTTTTTTACTAGATTTATTTAGAAATAGTATAGTGAAATTTATTTAGTTCTATAAAAAACACGTCACACTAAACACAACAAATTTTAATAAAACAAACAACATCAATAAAATAAACAGCCCTGCGCCACTCCAGGTGCAAAAGTGCCCAAAACACTAGCCGCGTTACCGCGTTAAATCGCGACGGACAGCCTTTGCATCAGGAATGACCCAGAGCGGTAGTCAAGACCCCTAGGCAATAAATTGAATATTGGTAAATGTGGTGGTGATTATTACAGTAATGCAAGTGAATAGTAAGATCGAATCTAATACAGTTGTATATTTTTTCTGTACCATAAGGAAAGCACACGGGCAAGTGGGTATATTAATGCTAAGAGATCAAAATCACCCGCAGAATCGCCAGACAGATTGCAGATGTGTTGGTAACCTAGAAAACTGTTGTAATGAGTGAAGTGTAATGTGTGTTTATTAAAAATATTCAGGAATGAAGTAATTTTTTTTAACGATTGTAAGCATCTTAACAAGTTATTGTAGATGTCCTAAAAAATATAAAACCAATTGCTTCCATGTAAAAAAAAACAAAGCACGTGTTGTGAAGAAGTCTCATTAGAAGCCGGGACATCGTTCCGTAGTATGGAAAACAGCTCTGTCACGAAAACTGTACACTTCGTCACGCCTTTTTTTTATATTATTATGCATATTTTAGTTCTGGCTCTGACGTTTAGTTGTTTCAGGTATTTCAATTTAACAGTTACATGTCATGTTTGTGGGTCTTATATGGTTGAAGTAGTCAAAAATATTAAATATCAATCTGGGACAAGGTTTAAGACAACGAAAAGAATTTTGACCCGTGTATCATATCTTGCACACAACAGTGCGAACACAGCTACTTTGCGGAAGGATTAGCGAGTAAGATTGTGGCTGCGGGCCGAGAGGACCGTCCACTAGGTCCTAGCACATAAAAATACATAAATCACGCCTGTATTCCCAAATAGGGTAAGCAAGGCACACGAAACGCAACATAGACAAAAACATGACTATTTCAAGTTTCGTAGTTACTTTTAGCGTATTAATTTTATGGTTTAAGTAGGCAACTGTCTAAAATACACCTTGACCTATTTCTTTAGTCGGCCTCTTACGACATCCACGGAAAAAACCGAGAGGTGTTATTCTAACCGATACCGCACGGAACAAAAATCTAACATACTTAATTTAAAAACGCACTCAGAAACTTAAATTACAATACCCGGCGTCTAATATGGCAACATTTTAAATAATGGGGGTAAAATCGGTCACTGTTTTACGACGGAAAAAAGCGGTGTGCGAAGTTACCCCCACTACTTATAACCTTACCAAGTTATGTGCCGAAATTTTAACTTACATTACATTTATACAATCATGCCTATGTTCCCAAAAGGGGTAGGCAGAGCACACGAAATATGACATAGACAAAACCATTATTATGACTATATATATCACGCTTCGCAGCCACTTCTAACAAGAATAGTGACAGGTTGCTAGCCTGACATCTAAAGCATACTTACCTAAACTTATTTCCTTAGTCGCGTCTTACGACATCTACGGAAGAATTGGAGAGGTGTTATTTTATCCCGACACCACACGGCAAAATTTTAGTTGTTATAAAACTTACATTATTATCTTTACGAATCGTACGTAACATGATATTGCCCCACCTCCTCTCTTCGCCTTTCCCTTGAACAAAATAAGCACTATAGACAGTAAAAGGTAAGCAATCCTAAATTTCGCTGCACTTTGTACACCTTCGATAGCTCAGTTGGTAGAGCGGTGGACTGTAGTTGGCAAACATCGGGCATCCATAGGTCGCTGGTTCAAATCCGGCTCGAAGGAATGATGGAATCATCTTTTTGTATTTTATTTTTTTTGCGTTTTTTTTTTATAAAGTGTGTTTTGTTTGATAAGATTTCGTAGGTATTTTATCTTATCTAAATGTCAATAAAGTTATTTGTAGCACTATTGTTGATAATGATGAATGATGATTATAGGCGGTATGGTGTAAAATAAAATGTATTTTGTGCTATCTGGAAACCACTTACAATATCCATTATTTATTAATTGTAATAATGAGCCCTAGAAGGGCAATTTTTTTACAGCTAAATCTTAACTTACATTGATAAATATTTTTTGTTGTATAGAAGTACCCTAAAATTCTACTAAGTGCACTTTTATTGCATACCTCCATTTTTATTTTTAATCAATTTAAGCTGGCGTTATTATTATTTAGGTACATGTTTTTTGTCTTCCGTATAATCCGTATACTCTTCAAGAGAGTACGGTAAAAAAAAAAAATTTTTGTTATGAGATAGGTACTTTTGTTAGTTAATATAATAGACATCAAAAAATCCGGCACCATTTCCTTAAGTCCAGTGATTTTCAAAGAACAAAATCTGTAAAAACCCTCACCCTTTAACTTTTCCGAACAAACACGGTATTTAAACCTCATCCCATAGAACCTTTTCATAATAAACCCGTAAAGATTTCCCTCATCAAATAACACGATGGCAATATGTCGCTTGTTGTGAAAAAGTCACTTGACTGTAGTTCTTTTGCGCCCAATCCTAATCAAAGACGTTTAAAAATCCGGACTCATTTAAAAGTTAACAGAAAATCCGTAAAATGCAATCAAATTAGAGTAAATTCGATTGTCGACCGCAACGGGTGGAGCGTGAGGTTCAATTATACGACTCCCTAATGTCTTCTTCTTTAGAAATGAGTTTAAATTGAAAAGAGTGTTTTTCGATCCGTGTTTTGTGCACGCTTTTTGTAATGAGATCTTTTGACAGAAAGACTCAGAAAACCTTTGAGAAACTTTTTATTTTATTTAGATAGAAGTCACACATTTTAGTACGTGACGTATGCAATGCATTCATCAGGCATTTGTGCAAATTTTATTTTATAAATACAGGGTGAAATTTTAAGGACCCGTCATACTTACTCAAAAAGTGAAAAACTTTTATTGTGGGAACAATGCCGATAACGTGAAAAAAAAAGTAATTATGGGACAGAATTTTTTTTCGCGATTTAGTAGTAGCATAAAAAGAGTTGTTCAGTTTGGATCTACTTTTTAAAGTCGTGTTATTTTTTTTACAATTTGGTCGCGAGCAACAAGCTTAGCATTAGGACACGTAAATAAACTAAAAATCTGTAAAATAAAAAAGATCACTATGTATTACCGTGTTTAAAGCCTACAGATCTTTTTCAGTCATACTTAGTAAAAAATAACACCTTATAAATGTCCCAGAAACATAATAGATTTCACCAATAACCTTTAAACATTTTCGAACAATTCAACTAATTAAATTAATAAATAATAACACTTTTTCGTCCATTCTGTCCTTGTCGTATCCTCCTAAAATCTTGCATTCCGATCCCACCGAGCCAATTATACGCAAATGAAGTTAACCCTTTCGCTGCTTTGTGAAACTTTTTAATTGCTGTTAAATCGAAAAGGGATCGTATCAAAAAACGGATCCATTGTCAGGCGAATCATTAATCTGCGTGGGTGTGGATTTGGAACACGATAGATTAGATTAGATTAGATGTCTTTATTTCATTTTGAAAATTACATTATATTCGATATGTCAAAACATAATAAATTCGTCAA
>BHDV01063472.1:369400-403871 GCA_005406045.1 Adoxophyes honmai
AGTGCCTACGTTTAGCCGTTTAGGCTGTGCGTTGATATGTCAGTCAGTCAGTCAGTCAGTTTCTCCTTTTATATATATATATAGAATAGATAATGATAAATGCAATAGTAAACTAAACAATGAAAACAATTTAACTAAATCCCCGGCCACCTCGAATTGTTTATCATATGACTAATAGGAAATAATCACAGAGTAATGCTATTATGGACAAATTCGATTGTCAAGACTCCGCCGATATTGGGGTTGACAATTTTCGAATTGGAATCTGAAATTTATTCACCCCACTGGGGTGTCAAGTGAATCGTGGAGGTTAGATATAGAGTATGAGGTAGTACCATTTGGTATTTTTTGATTTGTGAAGAAACCTTAAAAAAAATCCTGACACGGATTTTTTTCTAAGATTTTGTGGAAAGTTGCAATTTACGAGCTTAAGAGTATTTCAAATAGATTAAACTTATAAGTGTCTTAGGAAAACAATCTAATGCTAGAGAAAATAAAAAAATAAAATAAAATAAAGCCATGAATTATATTTGGGATATAAAAAAAACACAAGATACCGGCACTGAAAGTAAAAACAATGTTAATGTTGCAGTTGAAATATCGTTACAAATATTGCACAAAGGTTTAATCAAAACGGGAGTAGTACTAAGTGAGATATATAAATCTAACAAAAGTAAAAACTGTAATAATCTATGTGGAATTTAGCAGCGATAGCGAAGAAATTTGTAAACACAAAACATACTAATAAAGTCGTACCTACTTGCTAACAATACCAATCACAAATTGAATACTACATCCCCTTTTATTCACTGTCGCATCTCGTACGTGTCGGTACAGTACATATGGCGCTGTTTGCCCACGACAGATTTTAGATAAAAATGATACCTCAAATTTCAAAATGGGATTAGAAAAGAGATACCAATTTGGGGACGATGTGTTTGACGTGAAAATTAAGCTAAAGTGGTCTGGTGTTGGTTTCCATTTAGAATTGTTAGCTAATAACTTGCCAGTTTGATTTCGTTTTGAGCACTGGGTTTACTTATTTGGAAAATTAACAAGTTTAGTGTATTTACTAATAATTAATGTGGAAAAGGTATTTTTATTTTTAAATCAATCTGAATATGTTGCAAGTAATAATTTGGCTGTTAAGAATAAAAGGAGACCTTTCTATGGGTGCCATTCAATAACTTTTTTCGTGTTTGGTAGTATGGTGTTTATTGAAGAGTTTTATAGTAACGTTATTTTATTAATTTATTTTGCTTTAATCCAGATGATTTAAAAACATTCATCTGTTTTAAAAAACAGTTGAAAGTAGTGCGTTACGTACACAATTCGGCTGTCCCCATGACATTTTGGCACATAAAAACGCGATCATTTCACAAGTGATAGTTCCATTAGAATTTCAAGTAGCGTCTGAAAAGAAAGATAAATAAGACCTGTCACCCGATGCCTCAGAAAAATCCCCTTCAACATTTCAAAGGCCTTTATCAATACCCACCACATTGACGGACACGGTATTATAAAACCACTGACAAAAAATCCCGGATCACGAACCGTATTCGTTGGAGCTTAGTTCAGGAGATATCGGTTAAAATTTGGCAGCTAACAATCACACAAGACACCCCTCGAAGTACATGCTACGAAGTATCATTTTAGATCAAACACGTGATAATAGCCATAAGAGCGCCCCTATTATTTGATACAATAAAAGTGAAGTGCCGACATATTCCGCATTCTACTGCCAAATGAGAGCCAAGCGTAAACTGACCAAACTGATGACACAACCGAAAACCTTTGTCGTACTAAATGCGAGAACACTAAGGTTGATTTCGAAGTAACCAATGAAGATACTAGTGAAAGATTTTAGGGTGACACGGGGAGAGTGCACGGTGATATCGGAGCAGTGAAACGGTCGGTAGGCTCCCAGATACGTACTAATGGTGATTGAGAAAAATATTGCGCCTGTACCAGTCGAACAATAATTCGTGGTTATGTCTTCATGAATATTGAAGATCTACTGATACCTATTTTTATTTTGATTATGCTTTCAGTGAGTTACAATGCTGTTGTTGATGGGTGTCGTAAATATATTGATACGCGATGCGGATGTCTGTTTTTATTTTCAACGAAATATGATGATGTTGAATCGCTTTGCTTTCCATTGGGGAGTGAATAAAGGGAGGTTGGTAAATTACAATCTTTTTATATATTAAGATACATCAAGTGCGGAAATGATTAAATAATCTTGGAAAGCATTATAACCAATGATTAATTTACTTTTAAAAGCATCTCGGGTGCATTGAATTAGGTAGTTTTTATGACGACCCAAATCTCAGTGTTAATGTTTCCAAGCGTTAAAATAATATAAATGAAGGTCCATAAGCAATAATTTATCATGTTGTCCTGTGTACTTGCTCAAATAAAACATACAAATATTTTGATTCAAAGTTTGACCTAACATCGTCTTCAGCGGAATCGCCCTTTAGCGACAATGTCAAGACTATCACTGCGAAAAGGTTCCACATGTACCCCGTTTTGCAAAATGTAATTCAGGGTATTAATTACCGAATTGTGAACGCGTTACTGGTTGCGACGCGACACTTTGTCGTCATATTAAATTTATTCACCCCTTTTGCATGGGCTAGTTGACTGGATATTAATAATTTCTGCTGGAAGGGTAATCTCTAAAGATTAATAAATTCGGATTCAGAAATGTGCTGCGTCGCTTCGTTTTGGTCGGTTTTGTCACCATTCTGAATACTAATGGTTAGTGATTTATCTGTTGAACCTAAAAAAGTTCTCGTGTGTAGAATATTTTATGTATCACGCTTGTATTTCTGAATGAGGTACGCGGAACACACAAACATAATATACACGTTACATACATACATACATACATACATACATCACGCCTGTATTCCCAAGAGGGGTAGGCAGAGCACATGAATTCAAAAATTTAGTGCCACGTCTAGCAATTTCAGGGTATCCAGATGGTTAAACGTGATATTGCAGTGACAGGTTGCTAGCCCATCGCCCACAATACACTAACCCTTTCCCAAAGTCGAATCTTACGACACCCACGGGAAGAAAGGGGGAAGTGCTATTCTAACCCGGCACCACACGGGGTACACATGTACACGGGCATATACACGTTACATAGACAAAATTACCAATATACAATTCATCGATGGTATAGCTCAATAGAGAGAATAAAATGACATAACACATTATCTGCCATTTTTCTATCTCTAGTAAGTTACACTATCCACAGATTAAATATTGGGACCATATTATTTTAGCATACTTTTAAGGTTTTAAGGTAAGTGAAACTGGTATTACAGTGACAGATTGGAAGATTGTTCCCTAAAACATAATCTACATAAACTGTTATTCTCAGTCGCGTCGTACAACATCCAAGGATGCATCAAAATGTCTATCGTTTATATTTTACGCACTGAATTTTATTCCAAAATAAAATGGAATACGAAAGATTCTAAGCCAAATGGCGTCTTACATTCATAAAGTCATCTTCCTTCAATATTTCCGTCAGTTCTCCATAACCCATAGATTTTCCGCTCGAAAGCGTCCTCGAAGACAATAAACTCGGCAAACGGCGCGTCTATAACGCCCAGCCATTTGGAGCATTCAAACTTAGCTTCGGCATCCAAGACATACCCATTTCCTATTCTCATACAAGGATCATCCGCTAACTGAAACTAGTCTGCGAACTGACATGCGCAATCAAAACACAATACGTTATAAATGGTGCACATTATATCAATACCAAAATCTTCTTCACCCTCTTTTACTTCTGTTACTTCAACAATAAGCGTTATAGCTTTGATATAAGGTAGTGGGTCCGTCAAATTGGGGTGCACATTTATTGTTGCAAGTTGTACGTCAGGGCTTCTCAACTTTGGCCCATAACCATCCCGCTGTGAAACGTAAATAGAAGCAATGGCTGTCGATAAATTTTGTCGCTTTATTTATTCGCATAGTTTGCGGGTGGCGTCGTCTCAGATGATTACGTTGACGGCCGCATATTTTGTATCGACGTGATAAAGGGAATGTTGCGGATAAAAGCAAAAAGCCAACGGCACGCGGTGTTCCCAGGCGGTCACCCATCCAAGTACTGACCGCGCCCGACGTTGCTTAACTTCGGTGATCGGACGAGAACCGGTGTTTTCAACGTAGTATGGACGTTGGCAATTTGATACACGAAAATGAAACTCATTGTCAGTTACAGATGTAGTGAGAAACTATTTTCCTTCGTATTTTTTCGGAAAAGTTCGTATTTATCGTACTCTCTCAAATAGCTTCAGTACCCATCTTAAAGCCGTAGGAGTAAGTCGCTTCAGCAGACCAATATATATATAGAGTGGATAATACGCAATCCAAATATTAGCTATAGTATCATTATTTTCAAATTACTTATAAAAACGTTGTATAGCCATGCTAAAACCTCGAAAACGGTTGTCCTTTTAATTAATGTTTTAAAGTGGAGATAATGTTTGATTTACTAGTGACAATAAAACTGAGTTAATATTTTCAAAGTTACAGGAAGTGGTTGTAACATCTCTATATTATACAATCACATTATTCATTTTGACATTTGACATTAAACAATAAAGTTCCATAATAATGGATATAAGAATGTCACTGATTTAATACGATCATTCATTGACAGTTCGGATGTCGTCGTATTCCGATAAAGATCCGAGTTTTCCCGAAGGAAAATAGTTTCTCACTACATCTGTACCTTACGCTTGCCTATCTACCAAAGTTCGATAAATAATCCAGCCCATTTACGTCCTATAGCTCCTCTCAGCATGAGAGAGTTTGAGCTTGTAGTTTGTGTTTGGAGACCTCACAACCTAAATTTAAGTGCCCCGGATTTTTTTTCATAATTCCTTCTATTTATAATAAGTACAAAAACAATGATTGTTTAACCTAGTTGCATGTCAAGTCATTCAGTACATTTCATTACATAATGTTTTATTACCAAAACACACCTTAATTCGTCATTTTCTGAAGAAACGTACACAAAATTACCTCGAAATTGTGTCAAATAACAAGGAAACGCTTTTTACTAATGAATGATGCTTAAATAAATTACTTGAAACGCTTGGACGAAAAAGGTCGTAAGTGACGCGCTGTCCCCATCTGTTTACGTCTTTTTGTGTCTCTTTTACGCCCCTAGGGACGTAATGATAGACTTTCAAATATTCAGCTGTCAAGCTCGAAAATGATTGTTGGCTTGTTTGGGGAAAGCGGTAAGGTAAAATAGGCAGATTAATTGGTTATGACGTTTTGATGTAGGCATAATTTTAAAACATTAAATCATGAAGTGGGTTTTTTTTTCTAAGGTTTACAGGTTTCAGATGTAATCAGAAACTCCGTCTTACAATTTTGAAGCAATAATCCTTTTTTGCAAGTTGTCGCATTGTGAAGTGAAGTTTTTTGAATACTTATCTCATTATAATAACTGCGTTTTTTTTTAACTGCGTAAGAGGTATAATTATGAATATGTATAAATGAATACATACATACGTAAATAAAATCACGCCTGTGTTCCCAAATGGAATAAACAGCACACGAAATGTGACATAGACAAATCCATGAAAATTACTATATCACACTTCGCAGCCACTTCTAGCATAGTTTCAGGTTTGTAAAGAAGGAAGACGTATTATAATGACAGGTTGCCAGCCTGTCGCCTAAAACATACCTAAACCTATTTCCTTAGTCACCTCTTACGACATCCACGGAAGAAATGGAGAGGTGTTATTCTATCCGTATTTGTACGTTGAGTGAATTCACGAAATTTACATTGTATAAAATTTGTTATTCTTAATATTAGTTTAGATTAATAATTCAAATTCAAATTCAAATTCAAAGTTTTTATTTCAGATAAGCATCCATATTGTGTTAGTAATAAATCTTACAAAAACTAATGTTAGTACATATTATATTATTATTACTAAGTATCTTTA
Source organism: Adoxophyes honmai (assembly GCA_005406045.1). Classification (NCBI taxonomy): domain Eukaryota; kingdom Metazoa; phylum Arthropoda; class Insecta; order Lepidoptera; family Tortricidae; genus Adoxophyes; species Adoxophyes honmai. The sequence goes on from BHDV01063472.1 coordinate 375,394, forward strand.
TCTCATATACATCATTCGTTTATTTAATCATATGGACCTGAACCCATCTCTTCAAGAGTGGAGAGTCCCACCGGTCCGAAAATACGCTCAGGATGCTGTTGGAACTGCCACGAAGGCGGTAATAGTTAGTTTTGAGAATTTAGTTGCTACAATATCGCATTGGGTTTCTAGCCTGTAATGATATCTGTATGTTTCATCATCATCTTCATCATCAGCCTATATACGTCCCACTGCAGAGCACAGGCCTCCTGTCAGTATGAGAGGGTTTGGGCTGTCTGTATGTTTAAATAAAATAAAAAAAATCCCAACACCACACGGCATGTAAAATATTTTTTTAGATACTTACTAACTTTAGATAATAAAAACAGTCGGTTAGGTAACTCACTAAATAAGTTACTGTTTAAATCTTGTACTAAGTACTTAAATAATTATACGAATTCACTGAAATGAATATTTTACATACAAATTACATAAACAGACGTTCTTATTATCCTAACACAAGAACGTCCCCTAAATAATCATTTATTTTGGGACACGTGCCCAAAGCACAAACTACAGACGTTCCAACTTAAAAGGTCGTATGTCCACATAAAACACGACTCAGTTACGACCTTTTTCGTTGCAAGGGCCGACCAATTTGGCGCCAATTTTCCCGTGCACGGGCATCCAAGTAATTGATCGCGTTTTGTTTGTTTTATGTCGACTTGCTTTGTTTTTGTATAGTTTTGTTTGATTCTTTGGGTTGTTTAGACGATTGGAAAGGGGCGGTTTCGTGTAAGACTGTATTTATTTAATTAAATTACCTAAAAGTATAGTTACTGTTAGAGAGATAAATTGTTATAAGTAAGTTTAGTATACGGCTCAATGCAGGGCAAAGGCTATCTCCCAGTTTAATATGGTTCAGGTTTCAGTGCCTAAAAGTAATTTTTCATACGGACATACATACACGACTACTTATATCGCACTCCGTAACCACTTTTTAGCAATTTTGTTTAAATTTTAAGATTAGGTACATTACATACCTGCTAAGTACATAAAAAAGTACAATAAAGATAGGTGACTAGCTTGTTGCCCGAAGCACACCTTAATCTATTTTCAATCGCTTCTAACAACATCCTTGGAAGAAATGGGAGGTTATTTGAATCCGGCCACCACACGGCCCACGGGCATTTATTAAATATTCCACAAATATTAGCCGAAACACTTTTACTAAGTACGTATAAAGTATGTAGGTATTTAAATTTTAGTAAGTAGGTAATTCCCGATATCACGAATTCTTAAATAATAAGTACAGACAATTACTTAATCAGTAAACGTACCTACCACTATTAAACTAAATCAATTCGTTAACAAAATGACTAAGCAACCATCGATAAAAACAACAACAGAATCTCACAACACTGCATTATCGCAGCGTGATGACGTCACTCGCTCCGGCTGCCACAGAAAGCGTACGGTATTTTCGTCACACCGCTCATCGCTCCGATAGCCGTGATCGTCTAGTGGTTAGGACCCTACGTTGTGGCCGTAGTAACCCAGGTTCGAATCCTGGTCACGGCAGTGTCACACACTGTTACGGCGGAGCTTTCATTTTGTTTTTTTTTTTTGACATTTTGTTTTTTTTTGTCATGATAAAATAAAACTTGTCAAGTAAGTTGTTTAAAGTTTCGAGCGTATGGTCGCATTTTGAGTTTATGTTACTTTTCATCACACTTGCTCGTCAATGGTGGTGTTACAAGCGCGTATCCTTCAGGACAAAGGCCTAAATTGTAACCGCGGGAGTTATCATTACATCCTATGGGAGGTAAAGTTTAGTTTTAAAAATTGCAAAAGTTAGTATAGGTTCGTTAGTTCAGACTAAGGAGGTTACAAATGTAAAAATAAAAATTCTGCTATTAAAACTTTAGGGTCAATTTTTAAATGCAAAATTAATGTATGCATTATGAAACTGTATTAATTTAATACTTTAGATGTATGTCAACGCGTTTTTTAATATGAATTTTTCGTATTGTTTGAACCTTTTTGGTAGAATCTGGCTGTATGACTATTCGAATTCTGTACGAAACATAGTTCTTGTCTGTGGTATATGATTAAAAAAAGTGACAATAGACCTAAACGCACTGACAGCAGTGACAGCGCATAAGAAATAGTGCGGCGCGGTGACGTGATGTTATGAATTTTCTTTAATTTTTAGTTTTTCCTCGCAAATGTGATGAAAAACATTGTGTGTAACACGGGGAGTAAAGGACATTATAAACTCGAGGCATAAAAGCCCTCCGCCTGCGGCGTCGGGCTTCTAACAGCCTCTCGTTAATAATGTTCCATTTCCTCCCCTAGTTGCTCAATGTACTATTGTTAATTAACATAAAACTACCGTGAAACTCCGAGTACATTTTTTTTATTTAAGTAAGTATTATTTTTTGAACTCTGTAAACATTTTTACAAGTAGGTACAGCTTTAATTTTTGACGGAAGTACCCATATTTTAATATTACCATGACGTGGTTGGTGGTGACTTACAGCTTAGAGTAACACCTCTCTTTTTCTTTCGTGGATATCGTATGCAGCAACTTAGGAAATAGGAAGATATTTACAATTTTGGCGACCGGCTAACCAAAAACCATGCTAGGATAGGCTACGAAACGTGATTTAGTCATGCATTTGTCTATGTAGCGTTCATGTGCTCTGCCTACTCCATTTGGGAATACCGGGATGATATAATGGTATGTACCTATGTATAATATTTTAAAACTTCATTTTCAATCGAAAACCTAACAAAAATTGTAGATACTCGCTAATTTCGAAATCCATTTTTAGTTGTCAAAACATATTACCCTCTTCTCTTTCCTAACCTCCAAATTTAATTCTACCCGCAATCTTGATAGCACGACACATTACACGTATCTGTCGGACGACAAAGCGACACAATCAATTAAAGTGTCGCCCCCATTGTTTTGGGTAACGACTCGGGATATGGAAAGCGGTTTATGGTTTGTTACGGTTATTATTTACTGGGTAGGTACTAGGTATTTAGGAGATTTCGGAGTTGAAATGTCGTCAATTTGATTACTTTTTTAAGGTTGATTTAGGGTAAGTATAGGTTTTATAAGGTCGAAACTTTTACCTTAATAATAATTCGTTTCAACTACAGTCTAAGCTAAATAAAACTTATTTGTAAATAAAAAACATAAAATAAATACCTAGATAATACTTAAATGGTAGCCAAATGTACACTCGGTTGGTCACAGGTCACAGTTTTTTCAGCTAGTTTCTTGTAGTAACACGCAAAATTTGGCATTAGGTAATAATACTGTTAAAAATAAATTAAGCAAACTCGATAACTCTAAGCTTTATCTTATTTAATGCATTATTTTGCTGACCTTTTCTTACAACAAACTAAATAAAGCAGGTTTTGTAAATATTATCTAATGATAAATGATAACGATAACTAAAGTTCACTGGGTGTCAGGGTAAGATTTATATATATCCCACCATTTCTTCCATGGATATCGTAAGAGGCGAGAAAGAAATCTAGTTCTTTAGGGTACATTTTAACCCATCACTATTACTTATTTTAAACCTAAAAAGCTATGAAACGTGAAATGTTTAAGTTTTGTCTATTTAACTTTTCGTATTCTCTGCCAACCCCATTTGGGAATACAGTTTTTAACTAAATTGAAAGTAAATCGAAACTGACTGTCTCAAACTTCAAAAAAAATCTTCTTATTTCAACTATCATCAATAACCATCACGTTTGATGTGAAATAATGAATCATTACGCCCCTCGTTGGAAAAATCCTTTTAACCTTCTGCCACTGAGGTGGTAGTCTGTCAGACACCGCCAAACGTAAAAATGTTACCAGATCGCAATGTGACGTGATGTAGTCCTGTCTCGCTCAGTACCTTCCGCTATTGGTTCGCGCCACCCGAGAGTGCAGCGCAAGCGGCGGTGCGGTGCAGACGAGTGGAGTTATGAGCTGTTGGTGTCCCACAGACGTAAGTTCAGCAATAAACGCTGGAGTCTATTAGACGTCACCTCACAAATGACTTATTAAATCCATAGTGTCTGCCATACGTTACGTCAGTAAAATAATTTTTTGCCATAGTATTTTAGACGTTACCTAATGATATTTTTTTTTAGATTACGACATAAAGCAAAGACGGTAAATTTGGCTGCCCAGGGAGCTTCGCTTTATACTATTAGGCAAATTTTACGAAGGAATTGTCCCCCCCCCGTACTCGGAACTCAGGCCGAAAGACCTGCTGGGAGAAATTTGTGCAGTATAGGTATGTCCTAGCAAGTTATAAAGGCACACTAGATACCGCTGCTGGGCATGTAAAAAACACATTTGTCAGCAATTTTCTCCTCAGATTTGCCAAGACTGCCAAGTACATTATTGAAATAAGGGTCATCTTTGAGACTTATTTGTGCCTAATTACACCGTGGGATCTCGTTAAGTTTAATGTCACTGAATTATTATAGTGTGCTACGAAAAATATTATTTTTTGTTTTTTACAAAATACGTTAATTTTGACTTTTCTTAATATTTTTCTAATATTCGGTTAAAACGTCATAAAAATGTTGATCTCCATAAATAATTACCAAAAACCACAATCTATTCTTTTTAGAAGCATTATTTTTTTGTTTTCTATTCAATTATGAGTCATTTGATTATTATGTAAAACAAAAACATAGTATACTCCTTAAAATTTATACAGATTTTGACAAATGAAAATGACGTCTGACAGACTACACCTCAGTAGAATGTTTATCGCAAAGTCACCTCAGTTGCAGAAGGTTAATTAAGGGCATTAATGATAAAAGACGTGTGCAGCCGCGCGGAAACGCGGGTAGGCAGAACTTGTAAATTAAGGGGCCTTGATTGCTGTTATGTGTACTCGGATACCTAATTTTTTCCACTTAACGTTAAGTTAATGTATAGTTTGATGTTTGAAGATGTTTTTAATTCTATCAAAGTATCTAATTACATATTTTCTAAGTCACCTATCGCTCAAAGGCAAATATAATTTTTAGGGTTCCGTACCCAAAGGGTGAAAACCAGACCCTATTACTGAGACTTTCGCTGTTCGTCCGTCCGTCTGTTGCCACGCACGACCCGCTGCTAGACTGTTAAAAGTTTCACAGATTATTCTATTGCCGCTAGAACAAGAAATCCATACTACAATCGTGATTAATTCTTTTCAGTTTTTGATACGGAATTCTTCGAGCGCGATTCCAACTCGCACTTTTTTGGACAAATTGAGTTGGTTCGATTCTCAGACAAAGCCTTTATTTTTAGAAATGTTGTAACTACTGAACCGATTGCTTTGAAATTTTGCAGACGTAAAGTTAGAAGTCCGGATTAAATAATAGGGTACCTTTTATCCCGGAAAAAAATTGATGTTCCCGATGGCATGTTCGCTTTATACCGCAATATAACCGAATTCCACGCGGGCGAAGCCGCGGGCGAATAGCTAGTTTTTGAATAAGTAAGTACCTACAATAAACTCATTCATCAGTTTCATTATGAATTATAAATGTACTTATTGTAATGATATTTTTGCCTCGTAACGTCATCACTGACACCATACTCTCCCTGCTAATCACAAAGCATACATTTCATACAACATCAACCCACGCATCATAAACCGGATGACGTTCGCCAAACGTCAATTTTCCTCACCCGGTTAACCCTTGTTAAGGCAAGATATTAAGATACGGCTAATCCGGCCATAACTTAGGCTCAAGACCGTTAACCGTGGTTTAGCCACTGACCATTGTCCTGCGTTTAATTTAAACGGGAAACCGGGCCCGTTAAACGGTAATGATTTTACTGGGCCCTAACCACCAACTTAATTTTACCATCACTTAAAACCCGAGCGAATTTTAAAGTCTACGGAGTAAGGTTGAGTTTGGAGTGATTTTTAGTAACAAAATGGTAAAGTTAGGTTTGTTTTTAGGTGTCGTAAGATTTTATGCATGAAGTCTTTATGCAAACAGGTCCTAAGGGTGGTGTTTCTGGTTTTTGGGTATTGAAAATGGACCCATATATTGTGTAGATATGCCCTTATAGTTATTAGATCTATAACCAGGGTGTCATTTACTTTAATGTCTTATGAGGCAATCAGGATTGTTGGGTAAATTAATATTGTTCAGTGAACAATACTAACGGAATTAATTTTAACAATACATAGGTTTAAATAGGTAAGTATATTATTTTTACAATCTTAGTTGTAATTAACTATTATCAAGTCTTTTTAGGGACGTCACAATTAATCAATTTCTGATAATGTGATAATTATTATCCCATCAAAAACATTCTGTAAAAAAACTAGCCAAGTCTCGTTGAAGCTGCTTGATTATCTCTAAAAAGTAATGAAATCTAGACAAAGTAGTGCCAAGTCTAAGGTTCCTTACTGCGGTTTCTTTATTTTACACATTTTTTTATTATTAAAATCTTTCTTTTCTTTTTTTCCGGTTTTGATTCTTGTGTACAGTAGGAACAGTTTTTCGTATTGCCCATTCGCGTTCCTTAAATTAGAAGACGTGTCTCTCTCTCTACGCTGGATTTTTGCAATTACAGTCGATTTTTTTATATACTTACCAGACCAACTCAGGGTCTTCATCAGATACTTCAAGACCTCAGATTTTTGACATCAAATGAAGCGACCCACTATATTTTTTGTAAAGGAGGTATGTCGATTTCTATAGTAGTTTGGTTGGGCTCTAGTGTTTTCTAATCAAGTTCACCAGGTACTCCAGATTTTCGGTTATCCTAACTTTTACATTTTTCCCTTTATTAAGCCGTTAATCCCTAACCATGTACCAAATTTCAGCTTTCTGAGTTTATGGGAAGTATTCGCTCTATTTTGATGATCATGACATGAGTGAATGAGTGTCGAAAATGCGAAACTTTGCTTTCGCCTAACTTCGGAACTGACCCTACAGACTTGAAATTTTTGGATTTTAAGTATGTGATAATAGGTTACTAGATGACGGAAATTTCAGTTTCCTGGTATTATCCAGAAGTTCTCAAATAGGGGCCTGAAAATGCCGCGAAATGGTTCCAGTAAAGGATGGTACGGCAGTGCTTGCTTTGGACTTGGTGGGGGCACGGCCGTGCGGGCCGTGCCCCCCCGATTATGACAATGAAACTAATTTAATCGTCAGCATTCGCCAACGTCCATACCACGTTGAATACACCGGTTCTCGTCCGATCACCGAAGTTAAGCAACGTCGGGCGCGGTCAGTACTTGGATGGGTGACCGCCTGGGAACACCGCGTGCCGTTGGCTTTTTGCATCTTTTATAAAAAATTGCAACATACACACAATAAAGTTGTTTTTTTTTATTAAAATGAATCGTTAAGTGGAACAAAAACCCCAAGAGACTACAAAAAATAGAAGTAGCGAGTAAAATATTGTCTAATTATTAGTTTAGTTTAGGCACTCACGTTTTTATAAAAAAATAACGCAAACTGACTATGATTTTCATAATATTCATTCTTTAGACCAAAAAAATACATTAATTTTATTTATTAAAATATTTTATTTCGCCTAAGTTCAATCGACGTTGTAGATCACTAACACGTATTGTTGCTATTATAAATTTCCAGGCGTCTAAGTTTTAAAGTTATCTATGTAATTACTGTTGTTCCAGTCAAAACATGGCTTACAACCGAAACAAAGAATTTATACACTTATTTATTTATAAATGAATAAATTAAATAGAACACACGTTTGAGCATAAATCTTTCAAAATTAAAATGTTACAAAATATTAGTAGTGAGTAGATTAAAAAGTAAGTTGGTACCTAAGTCTCTAAAGTTGGGTTTTTGCTTTGGTGTAGGGTTAGCACGTGATTATGGTGTCCCAAAGTTCTGGATTCGATTTCTAGGCTAGGCTTTTTTTTGTTCTTTATAGGTGCTATTGTCTTGGTTCAATATGAGTGTGAATTCTGTCAGTAAAACGATAGTACCAAATGTGCATGATTTGATTTGACTAGGTACTAGTTTTGCCTTTTTTCTAAAACCTTCAACAAGGATAATTTTCGCAAAAAACATCCCAATTTCACATCCAATCTCATAGAACTTCATCTCTTTAATACATACACCGCACCTAACAAATCCACAACATCCATAACAGCAAAGTTGCAACAATAGCACTTATCGCGTCGCACTTAGCTGTTGTAAATGGGCGTCATTTTTAACCTATTGTACTACAATATTAGGATTGTCAACGTTTTGTATTCAGATGGAATGTGTCTTTAAGATACCGTCTTTTTAATGGAGTTTGTAACTAGTTTTGGCTTTTTGTGTATTATTGATGAGGTCAGTTTGTCACTGTTTTATCGGGGCACTGCGTCATATGTTTTGGGACTGGTTTTGTTTTTGGTGTTCATGATTTTGTCATTTTCAAGAGGGTCTTAATAGATTTCATGCTTTCATTTTACACTCGTCGGTTTCGGGTTCTCTTAACTGAAGTCACAATCAGGCATCGGAATTTTGGTAGCATTTTTGAGCTGTCATAATATATAGTGACTTCTCGTTTATCGACTACCGATTATACATAATGTAGGTATCTCGATAAATATAGAATACAATGTAAAATTATTACGATTACAAGTAGAAGTTGACGATAGGCGGTCTTATCGGCAATGAGCGATCTCTTTTAGATAACCTTTGGATACCAACTTTTAGGAAATTATAAATAGAAGTTAAAATAATAATATTTTATTAATACACACATACATACCTACATACAATCACGCCTATATTCCCAAACGGGGTAGACAGAGCACACAAAACGCTACATAAACACAACGATGACTATTTCACATTTAGAAGGCACTTCTAGCACAATATTCTTTAATAGTGACAAGTTGCTAATTTGTCGCCTAAAGTGTACCTGAAATTACAGTAGAACCCGCTTAAGACGATTTCTCAGGGACCCTAACAAAAACGCGTCTTAAGCGAGAAAGCGTATTATGCGGGAAAGGAAAAATAAAACATATTACATGTTTTATTTTGGTATATATACTCTTCATGTCAAGCCAACGATGGGAGCTGTTCCTGTCAATAGAGAAGGCGTAAGCGCGGAGGCATTAAAGCCAAGATGGCAGCCTCCACCGAGGTCAGCCCGCACCTACAGCCGGGCCGAGCCAAGCGGTCACCGCCCGCCCCCGGAAAGGAGAAGAAGGCGAGAGAGTGCCGACACAGGAGCTGATCCTGTTCATTCGGGAGATCCAAGCTGGCCATAATCCAGTGGCATTTCTCTTGGAATGGCTAGCCACTCTGCACGCCTGGAGTGACTAGCCGGCTCAGAACGGCCCACTGGAACACCGCCAGTGCCTTTTAAAACCGGGTTGCGACGTCACTGAATGGAGGACCAGAAGTCTGACGTAGCACAGAAGACGACCAACGAGGCCTGAGGGCCCACTCGGGAGCGGGAAGACCCCGCTGAAGGAGGCAAATGCCTCGAACTGCATCTCTCGAGACTGACAATACGAGCATCTCGGCTCGGGCTCCGACGTATTAAACGGGATGACGAATCGTATTAAGCGTTAAGAAATGTATGATAATTTGTCTCAAGTTGCAGGGACTGGCGTAAAGTGGCGTATTAAGCGAGAAATCGTATTAAACGTGATCGTCTTAAACGGGTTCTACTGTATATCCTTAATCCCCTCTTACGAAATCCACGGAAGAAATGGAGAGATGTTATTCTAAAACCGATACCACACGGATGATAATATATTTTTTTAATTACCTATACTTAATAGTAATTTATAATAAATAAATAAATAATATCTATAATACCTGCCAGCTCAAAACCTAAAAAATATGCTAGAAGTGGCCACGAAACTTGAAATAGTCATGGTTTTGTCGATGGCGTGATTGTATGTATGTATGTATGTATTTATATTTGCAGCACTGCACTTGCAATTTATGCCCCATTTCCTCCCTCGGATTAGATGACACATTTTAATTACTGCGGCCGCCATTTTAATTTTTTAAAGTAATCCGCTTTCGACGGTGTTGCCACTTTATAATCTTTTGACTAGGGATGTGGCGATGATTGGTTATACTCGTACTCTATGAAATGGGGGAAGAAAATAAATAGAAGTGTTAGACCCTGCGCAGACGACAGACTATTCGCGACGGACTTTTTAGTCTGTGGAAATAGAAACTATGAAATTATATGCGGTAACGCACACGACGCACAAAAAGTCCGGCGCACAATGCATACAATCCACGCAGACTTTTTGTGCGCCGCAGACGCGATCGCATAAAAAGTCTGTCGTCTGCGCTTCTCCTTACGCGGTTGACTAAAAGAACGGGAGTAAAATTAAAGGAGTACGCTATATATTCAGATTATCGAAAAAAAAACATAGAAATTCAGGGATCAAAACTTCACAGGGTTTTTAGTCACCTTTACCCAACTACTGGTTAAAACACATACATACATACATATTCTCACCCCTGTATTAGGGTAGGCAGAGCACATGAATTCAAAAATTCAGTGCCACGTTTAGCAAATTCAGGGTAACCTGACGGTCAAACGTGATATTGTGGTGACAGGTTGCTAGCCCATCGCCCACAATACACCAACCCCTTCCCAGAGTCGACTCTTACGACACCCACGGGAAGAAAGGGGAAGGTGCTATTCTAACCCGGCACCACACGGGTAAAACACTTACCATGAATTTCATGCCACCCTGTAGGTATACAGTGATAGTCAACTCAATTTAAAATCGACTCACCATGTTATTGTTTGCCTAAACCACGAATTGTGTACCTAACTTTTAATTACTGACACAACACTAGCCACCAAAGTCAAAGAGCCAAATTATCCCCGTGACAATAATTTGAATTAACAAACCTTAATCCCGCTCGGCAGGTTTCTTATTAACACCATTTGTCATTACTATAGCACAACAAATCCTCATCCCCATCGGTCTCTTTGCAACCGTATTACAAATGATACTAGGTTTAAAATGCCTCGGATTATTAGCCCTCAGATCACTGATGACACTATGGTAAATCTGCTTTTGGTTATGAATGAAACCTTGTCCGTAAGTTCTGGGACGTAAGGTTGATTTTGCGTTATTTTTTGTGGATTAAAATAAAATTATTAGTAGAGCTTAAGAGTCTAAATTATCAGGGTGGTTTTGGAGTAAGGTATTAACAAAGTTTAATTTAAATAAATAAGTTTGTGGAGCCGCGACGTTATTAGACGGTCTTATTAAGTACTGTTCTTGTCACTTTTGTACGGCTTGTGTCTTAATTACATACATATTTTTCTATATTATTTTTGATGATAATAAAAACTGAGTTAAGATTAGTTTGGCGGTATAGCTTCACAGGAGGCATTTTATTGCATTTAACCTTTTCTTTCATTAACTAGTCCTTAAGTTAGTGTAGAAAACGGAGAAAAAAAAATTAACCGCATCATAAAATCAGCCATAAGACGTCCACTGCTGAACAGTAGCCTTCCCTTTAGACTTCCATAAGTACCTGTTGGAAGCGACCTACATCCAGCGTCTTCCATTTTATTTCAAATTTTCAAAAAAATAAATATCACATTAAGCACATAACTGACCTTATATAAATTCTTCGAGTTGTCTTACTGTACTTAATCATTTAAGAGTGACCCTCTTCAAACGAATACTATTCCAACCCCTGATATATCTACTGCTATCAATGACAAATCATTTCATCCCAAATAAATGACGGTTAATTTTCATAAATAAATCCATTCTGGACAACCCTACCCCTTAGAATTTAAAGCAATAGGTATTAACACAAGTCCTTAAAGAGATCGAAAAGCAACCTTATCTTTTAAGCTGCTAGATTGATTATTTTTCGTATGCAAACTGTTGACCACTGTCTGTGTGGAAGTTAAACTTCTACAAGTAAATTTTCCCCACACTTATATTAGTATGTTGAGGTATATTTAGCTGGTTAGATACTTAAATAAATGCACTACAGGTAATTAAGTCAAAATGTGGTATTTTTATACAATTTGTATATTTTGGGTATTTTACAAGTATAGATACCTGTTCCATCAATTTTCAAACGTACCTATAAACTTAAAAGTGAATACAACTACTAGTTCTGACTACCTCATTTAGGAATACCTAGGCGTGATGTACATCATCCATACGACGAGTAACTATTCCCCGTTCCCCCTAGGATTAAAAATATCTTATACCCCCCTATTATTACAGCAAACAAAACGCATTTTATTCGAATTTTATATCATTATTTTAATGTGACAAAAAATACATATACATACATATCCTCACGCCTGTATTCCCGAGAGGGGTAGGCTAGGCAGAGCACATTCAATTCAATTCAAAAATTCAGTGCCACGTTTAGCGTTTTCAGGGTAACCAGATGGTTAAACGTGATATTGCAGTTAAATGTTTTAATTGTATTCCACCCCCTCGACACCCCTCGATGCCCCCCTTAGAAACCCTCCCCACGGAACCTCCTGTAAGTATTTAAAATAATTTTAAACAAAAAAAACCGACTTCAAATTAGCTTTATCCTGAAAGGAAACTTCTGTTTATGTACGTATTTACTAAAGGTCAAGTAGGTATACGTATACGTAGCTCTCAGCAGATTCAAGGCTTTAGGAGGAATAGCTCTATCTGATTTAGAACCCTCTAAACTGTTAAGTAAACCCCACGATGAACAAGCATTAGCAGAAATGCAACGCTTGAGAAGCAGCAGGCCTGCCTAATTACTGAAACTATAATTTTCAGTCTGCAGGTGCATTCAGTATCGAAAAAATTATCCTTTAACTCCTAAAAATTAAGGAGTAGACCTTTCATCATCAGCTCAATCATATTTTTTTTACAGCCAAGCGTAAATACTGGTGTAGTTTTGAAAAATGTACTAAAAACATTACCTGTGCCTATAAAATTTGAGGGTTGCCCTCGATTTCCCTCATATTCCATCATCAGGTCAAGATATGTTGTCAATCGGACTACCTGGAAACTATACCCTTTCAGACAAAAAAAGAATTTTCCAAATCGGTCCAAGCGTCTTCGAGTAATCAGCGAATACACATAAAAATACTCTCCATTTCTTTCGTGGATATCGCAAGAGGCGACTAAGGACTTAGGTTAAAGTAAATTTTAGGCGACAGGCTATGAGGCTAGCAACCTGTCACTATCATACCTGCTAACTCAAAACCTACAAAAAATGTGCTAGAAGTGGCCACGAAGCGTGACATAGACATAGTTTTGTCTATGTAGCGTTTTGTGTGCTCTGCCTACCCCATTTAAGAATACAGGCGTGACTGTATGTAGGTATGTAAGTATGTACAAATGTAAGTTCGGACTAAAATTCCCGAATGCCCATACATTTTTATTTTTATTTTAAGGATAATTCAAAAACTACTAGTTAGATTTTGATGAAATTAAAATGGGACCAATGGGAACCCATTTGCTATCGAACACAAAAAGAACCATTAGTACACAGCAAAAATCAACTCCAATCATAAAGGCTATGTGATTTTAAGACATATAAAATATCACCATCATTCCGCTATGATTGAGATGATGTAGTTTGGACAAATTTGACTCGTTTGACGTCAGCACAGCTCGTTTGTATTGGTCAGTGATATAGTAGCCCATTAGTTTGATAGAGACTTGGTTTATGCGGGGAAATGAGGTTAAGATGTTTCAGCTGGTTAATTTGGCGATTTTGTGTTTACTATTGTTTTGATAATAATTTAGGTATCTATGTAATTCGATGAAGTTCCAAAGTTTTTGTGAAAAAATATAGTAGACATACAAAAGTGACGGTGTGAATGGAGTAGGAAAAGCACACAAAACAATACAAATATAGAACCACGCTAAGTAGCCCCTTTTAACACCTATATGTATTTTATCACAATTGGAAGTGTGAATGAATGTGTTGGAAGAGGAAGACCTAGACGGACATTCCGTGACCAAATCGCGTACGTTTTAGAAACAGGTCAGGTCAAGAGTAGGTACCCGAAATCGACGAGCATGTAAGAAACTAATGAACATGGATGAAGCAAAAGAGGTATCTCAGGATCTTAGCAAGTGGAACAAAGTGGTCTCTGCCTACCCCTGTGGGAAAGACGCGTGACGGTATGTAGGTATGTATGTATTTTATCACATAATGCATTCTCGTGACGTTTGCTCAGTGCCGCTGTCAAAGGCACCAGTGAGGTGGCCGTTAACGCCATGCTTAGTTGCCTCTGATCACATTTAGAAATGGAGAGGTGTTGTTCTAAATCCTATCTTCAAGAAGTCATATTGCCAAATCACAGAATACCACGCACTAGGTACTAAAGGTTCGCTCACGAACATGTTGAGGCGGAAAAATACTCCTGTCTCATTCTACAGTTACCTTCTTGCTGTAAACCATTCACCGACGGAGCTTACCTTAACACCAGAATGGACTTCTACTAAACTAAATAGATGAACTGTTAATTTTGATAGTACAGTCACGAACCGGGTTTATTGAGCCACTTGCCACTGTTCGCAATTTAGACGTGTAATCAATGACCGATGTGACCGACTAGATGTCAGCTATTGGATTAGTATTACACGACCAAGTTACAAATAGGTAAGTGGCTCAACAATCCCTGTTCGCGATGGTACGTAAAAACGGTGTCAACAACGAAACAAAGGGTTACCCTTTAAATCTATCCCAAGAATCTACACAAAACAATCCTCATAAACCTTAATGATGCTGGACTCCATCAAATCCTACGGAAGCTGGCCTAAACCAACTCTTTCAATACGGTCCCTTGTCAGAGAACAAAATGGTGGGATGAAAAATGAAATCAAGTGGACAGCGGGGAGTCTGTAAGCGAGGGACTTGGCACACTTTTGGGAAAATTTATTTTTGTGATAAAATATTAGTTAGATACCGACGTCACGCTTGCACTTCCAAATGAAATAGGTGGAGCTATCAATACAAAACAGTGGACTATTTCACTTTTCGAAGTCATTTTTTGCTTAATTACTACGTTTAAGTTAGATAAAAGAGGTAAAGTAGTGACTGGTTGCTAGCCTGTCGCCAAAATTATAATTTAAGCATTTTTCTTAGCCACTCTTACGACATCCACGGAATAAATGTAACGGCTTTAAAAACGTAGAATAGAAGCTCCTTATTAATTTAAATTGTAAGTTTCAACTGAATTTGGTCATGCAGATGATGATGCAGATGAATTTGATCATGAATATTTCACGTTTTGTAGCCACTTCAACTTCAAACATATTTTTAGCTATTAAGTTAAGACGTACAATAAATAAATGTATGTCACCTGAGGAATCTAAAAAGGTAAACGACATAAAGAACATTTTTCCATTAGCTAACTCAGTAAAATTAACAAACGCTACCTACTCAATTTACGAGCAAAGGCATGTTTGTTTATGTACTTATTGTGTCATATTACAATGATTTTAAAAATTAACATTTTGTGCCAAGTCCAAACTCTCTGCAGTGGACCCTGGTCATCATTTATCAGCAGTACTTACCGAATTTGCATAAAAGCTTGATTAATGCGCGCACGCACTACTCGTATGATAAACGGGGGACAGCGCAGTTCTGATGACACGCATTGGAGAACCGACTGTTGTCTTTGTGCATATTTGTGTAGCAGTCATTTTAACACACGAGTTTCCACGGAAATCTTTTTGTTTGTAGATTTCTCGCTATGATTCAGTTCTGAGCCAAAATTTTGTGTTATTGCCATACTTTACAAATAAACTATGTACAGTCAGCGTCTGATACATGGTTACACTTTGGTACTTTGTCACTGTGATCACAGTGACAATTTCATGCGAGAGTTCAAATATGAGGTTAATTAGAAAAGGTACTAAAGTGTATATATGTATCAGACGCTGACTGTACTTACAATTTTTTATTACGTCATTTTATGAGTGATAGAATACCTATGCTAAAAGTGCATAGAAGACGTTGGAGTCATGATCTTATCTAGATAATGTTTCGGGTGCAATCTGTTTTGGAATACAGGCCTGATGTAGGTACATGTATCATTTACGAGTTTAAATAGATTTTACGAAAAAACACGAAAAAAATCCAAAAAAATATGCTGGAAATGGTCATAAAACGTGAAATAGCCATGGTTTTGTACATATACAAAGAGTGTTTCGTGTGCTCTACCTACCCCTTTTGGGAATATAGACGTAAAGATGTGTATTGTATTGTATTTATCAGAAGTACTTACCGAATTTGCATAAAAGCTTGATTAATGCGCGCACGCACTACTCGTATGATAAACGGGGACAGCGAAGTTCTGATGACACGGATTGGAGAAGCGACTGTTGTCTTTGTGCGTATTTATACAGGGTAACCGGACATTGACCGTAAATATTTTTACCAGTGGTTGAGTATTAGCGTCTGAAAACCTCTGTTAAATATTTCCTGGTAATTTTCATTATTTTAGAAGACAAATGTTTCATCGCTCTTAAGGTCATTGCGCCCTGTGTTTTACCTACCTTACGTCACGTACGAAAGTCCTAATAGTTGGAGCGTTTGCTCATGAAATCGTTCGACGCGTTGCGATGCTAAGAAGTTGACTTAGGGCCGGAATACGAAAAACTGGTAGGTTTTCAGGCGGCAGTGAACAATTGACTGACAAGTCAAGCTGCACGGCCATTTTGTTAAAAATACGCCAAGTGTATCCACGAGGGATTTTCCACGAATTTTCCGAATGTTAAAAATGACCATTTCTCAAAATGTATGGACTCTGTATAAAAACATGTATCGTAGGATTCAGCTTAAAATTACTTATTTAATTAAGTATGTGTCAATTTCTGTTATAAGATTTATGTGAAAAATATTAGTTCTTCAGTCTTTGTCAAATATCACATGAACAATTTTTTTGTAAAATACATTTAATGCCAGGAGATAGTTTTTTGCCACTTAGCGTTATTTTGTGATTTTTTGATGAGTTTTACAGACATTGTTTCCTTGCTTGCAGTTTTAGGTTCCTCCCGAGAAGATTTTATTTCTAAAATAAAAAAAATACAATTACTTAAAAAAACAATAAATACAAAAAATATTTTATTTTGATACCTTGTACTTTTTTCTTACCTACAATAAACAATGTACTTTAACTAAAAAAAAGATCTAAGTATAGGAACCCTATTTTACAACATAAAAAAAGCGCAACTTCTCGACATCAACCAAACTTCAATCCGAACTACGCAGACACCCACTAAATCAGAAAACAAAAGCAAACGCAATAAAGCATCATACAACACGTTGTATAAAAAAACTAGCCTGAAATCATGACAAAGCACTCGATATATTTTCCACCGAAAATCTGTAAATCTAACTAAGCCCCAGCTTCTAAATAACAGATGAGTTTCGCGAAAATTTCACGTGGAATTATGAAAAAGCTATAACTCATACCGAAGCCTGAAATGGGAAGAACATTTTCAAAAAGTTATATCACTACTTCGCTGGTATTTGAATTCGAACTTGTTGTTTACCGTATAAAGTTCAAAATTAAGGTGGGGAAAATTTGTGTTAGGCTTTTTTACAGTTGGTTGGGAATAGTTGCTGCGATTAAAAGAATTGAAGAGCTGTATGAATTTATGAATTCCTTGTTTATTTGACAAGTGTTATTAGTTATAGCCTTTCTTATATTCCTTCTACGTGTGTTTTTATTTATAGTTTGGGTTTTCTCCGTCGATGTTTGATATAGAGTAACACCTCTCCATTTGTTTCGTGGATGTCGTCGTGAGTAGCGAATAGGTCATACTTTAGTCCTTAGGCTACTCCAATTCGGAATACAGGTGTAATTTAACTAACGTAAGTAACGTAAAGCCTGACAACTATCTATTTAGCCCTGGCGCAGTGTCGCTACTATCAGTTTACGTATGGCAATAATGTGCATACGTCATGTATAGTCAGCATGGTGTGTATTGGTTTGTGTTGATATTTGAATAATACCAAAACATTGTTAGCCCATCGCCCACAATACACTAACCCTTTCCCTGAGTCGCCTCTTACGACACCCACGGGAAGAAAGGGGGAGGTGTTATTCTAAAAGCCCTAACAGACGACCAAATTTGGTTTGGTCCGAACCACGAACTTGGTTGGCTTCAAACCAAATTCGAACGTGTGTTCAGCGGTTTGGTCAACATTTCTGTTAGGGCTTTAACCCGGCACCACACGGGGGTCTAACCCAGAGTATCAGAGCTTTATAATATTACCTATTCGTCAAAATTCGATTCCAAATACTCAATATTTAGAAGTATTCTTCATATTCTGACTCTGGTGAAGTTTGATCTTCGTCAGATGTTGTGTCGCTTTCAGGACCACCAACCTCGATTATAAATCGTTCAGTCTGGGATTCGATTATTGGACCTTTATTCCTTTATCGTGGATCTACATACACATTATATGAGAAAATAAAATCTATTAAGTTTAAGTATAACAATTAACCAGTTCAATACAACCGCACTGTAAAGTGTCAGTACCAGTCATGTCAGTAACCAATTGCAAAACATTTTTCAATGGAATACTATTCAATCCTTCGTCCTTTCTTTGCTTTAAATACTTAATCGTATTTAAAAGGTTTTTCTTGCATCTTTTGGAATATTTTTCGGCATTTTTATGATAAAATCGTTTAAATCACGATATATTTTCGTTTTGTTTACATCGGTGACATTCGATGACATCCAACGTCTGATGTCAAAGTGTAATCATTGCCAGTAAAAGAAATTAATGCCACTGAAAATACGCAACATGGCGAGGGCCAAATAGATAGTTGTCAGGCTATAATTATTTTCTGTTTTTAAATGAAACGCAACTAACAGTTGACAGTAACAGGAAAACATAGATAACCAACATGTTAGACGTAACGCACCAATAACAGAAAAAAAAACTTATATTCGAGTTCAAGTAAAGACTAGTGACATTTTCTAAAGCGACAAACTAAACTCGCCGATAAGCTCGACGTCGAGGAGTCAAAATTAACTGTCATTATTGTATGAAAAAATTACAGGTCTACGTCGATCTCTTTACAGAATGACACCACATTTAGTTAGTCTTCTCTATAAACATAAAATATCTTTGATTGACCCATTAGGGCGGTACCACGTACTATACATTTCCTATTGTCCTTTCAAATCGTTTGGCATTTAACGTTCTACTCATACACAAACTGGAAACGGTTGTTATGTTAGTCTGTTGAAAATTTTATGGATAACTCACGTTTAATAAATCGAGTTTAGCTCGACACGTTTCGGGCTAATTCATCTAGGAGCCGCGGCGGCTGCTGCAGCCAAGCGCGAACTGCGCGCCTCCGCTCTCTTCGCGCGACTGCTCGTGCTCGACGAAACCAACACCGGCACACGACTACCCTCGTTATTATCGTCATTTATATTATTGTCAAAAATAGGGTAGCACACAACACTAACCACATCACTTTGTAAAGGGAGTGTGGGCTGTAGAAGTTATGTTAGTCTGTTTTTTTTTTGTCCACACTTTTTTTTTGTTTGTTACCCACTTGATAGGCATGAGACACTGACATAAAATGCACATTCCGCCTGTTAAACCAGATGGGGAAGGCAGAGCACACGAAACGATGTATAATCAAATCATGACTTTATCGGGTTTCGAAGCCATGTTAAAAGGTACAATAGTGACAGTAAAGTTGCCTAAAATATTACCTACCTTAACCTATTATCTTAGACGCCTCCACAGACTTATTTTGATATAAGTCTGTGAACGCCTCTTACAGCATCGACGGAATAAAAGAAGAGGTGTTGTCCTAAACTTGACACCACAATGACCAAAGAGACATACCTAATGATATGTTTCTGATAGTTTGACAGAAATCAGTTTCTGCTGAAACTCACTGGTTCTGATAGTTTGACATAAACATAAAACTACCGTGAGACTCACTCATATTGAAAATGAAACGAATATAAGACGTAAGTATATCCGATTTATTTCACTAAGATATTTTGACATTTTCCTATATCTCAATTTAGGACCAACTAAAGACAGACTATAGAATCGGCCGTTAGCGAAGAGTGAGTAAATTGTAAACAGACATAGCAGCGATGAACAACTAGTGCAGCAATTTAACCTTGACTAATGGCAACAAAGAGTTGCCAGCTCCAATCTTGCGGAAATGAATCCCACATTGAATGCTGGCAACCCACAATGAGCAGAAACAGATGACACTCGTTTTTCTCGCATCCGCTTTCGCCACAGACTTATATCGAACTAGATACCGCGAGTTCCTGCATTTGTATGAAAACCAAGCGTGTCACTTTTTCTCAACGGTAGGTATACTAGGTATCGTCACGTTAGCTCTTTAGTGATAGGAATTGACAGTCCGAGTGAAATCCATTCAAAGATGATGCCGCCTTATTCAAGTTATCTTGTCTCTAGGCAGTTAAACCTAATCTAAGCGTTATAAAACTAAATAAAATCGCGTCAAAAGAGGAGCATTGCTCTTCCTTTTGGCACGCAAAGTACATACACTTGAGTCATCTAGTTCGATATAAATCTGTGGCTTTCGCGTATTCAAATTTGACAGTGACAAATCCCCGGTCATTTCCGGTTTGCGGCGGATGTTCATATCATTTGTATTCATTCGAGAGTCAGCGAAAAGATTGTTGATGGTACAGGGCGTGAATTAAAGGGGGATGATTAAGTTTGGCAGTGGTTTTATTTCGATTGCTTTTTAGTTAAATTTTGGGCTGTCTAGGATGTTATTCTGGTTAGTCGTACTTACCTGACGTGGAATTAAATTATGGTCATGTGACGGCTTTGCGCTTAGAAGTTTCTTAGATAGTTTTACTTATAATGGCAGATTGTTCTAACACTTTTTTCTACAAGACATGACAAATTACCAAGTAAGTACAGAACAATTTAAAAGTACAATAATGAATGCGTCCCTTACGGGATCTTTTCCTGCTGATCTTCGAGCAACTGAAATGAGAATAGACACACAAATGTACTTGAAACAAAAACAATATTTACGATTGACTTCAAATTTAAATAAATGCACCATAATAACTGTAGACATACATAACAATTAAGTACTTAATAATCACGTAATAACGATGACTATACTACTCACCCGATTTAAATATTGACAAAACAACTTCCTTAATTACTCGTAAAGAAATTGTAAACAATCACAAATACACCACCTATAAATGAATACGCTTCGAAAAACTGAGAACCATCCTTTTTCAAGACTGTTCGAAATACAAACTCAATCCTTCCAATCTCTATTCTTTAAAAAACAAAACCCTATCAAAACCGTTAACAAACCTCTTCTGTTTTTGAAAACAAAACACAGTGAGCATTTCGTTTCATTAGTCAGGACACGGAACGCATTCTCGATGTTATCAGTTTTTCTTCTTGATTTTGTCCGGCGTTCAACAGAAGCGTGGTCCCCGAAGTGCATACTAATTCCATGATAGATTAATCGAGTTGTGGCTTTATCGAATTCTGTGCAAATGAAGAGTAACGATCTGGACTCGATGGCAAGATTTTTTTCGAGTCGATTTGTGCGTCGCTCGAAACGGTTCGTTAGGTTCTTTCGGCGGTGCACTGTTTGCGAACGACAGATTTTAACTTTTTTCAATGGACATTCACAATTATTTTGCGTTCTCTGTGATTTTAGTGAGATACTTAGAAATTTTTGAAAGATACCGTAAAATAGCATGTACAGAACAATTCTCTTTCTGCTGACCTTAGAGCGATTGACAAATCATGTGAAATAAGAGTTAACAATGTCAATACATTAAATCTAGATTTAAATACAAATGTACTTACATTGCATTGGCATGCACATTAAATTGCACCACAAGATAAAAGTTTTTTTATGTTCGCCATTTGCTTATTGTATCTGAACTTATAGCAAAAACACTATGATATGGATGTAGAACTGTTAATTGACTTAGAACTAAAACAACACCAATCCGTGCCGTGGCAGGCAGAACCTACCCAACATTTCAATATTCATCTAACCCATTGAATATACATACTCTTTCCACACTGTTCCATATACAACACAATAAAACCCTGACATACCGGAAAAAACAGGAAAATCCATGCCACCGTGTTTAGCGACCCGATCCAAAATCACCCCTGGCTCAAAAGCCCGTATGCAAATGCTCTCCGAATTTATTGTTATAACTTCTCTTTCGCTAAGTGATATTCGAGATTTCCTTCCAAATATGCTGCGAACGGTTCCCTATTTTATGTAAAACCTGACCAACAACCCTAGAGCTCTCAATCTTTATTGACATCGCGGAAACTCTCCGGAAATCTTCAGAGTTTAAGGAGGTAACAGGCCAAGTTGTGTTGGCTTTGTGACTGGCAGTTTCACAATGGTTTATTTCGTATTTTCGTTGATTGCTCCCGTCGGCGCCATTTTGGAATTGAAGGTAATATGGTGCTAAATGAAAACTGATTGCTGAAAGTTGCGAGTGAAGATAATCCTTCATTTGCATGGGTTTGAGTAACTTGGTTGTGTTCGGAAGTTTGTTTAGTCATACGAATTTGTGCTGGGTATGACAAAACCCCTGGGAAATTTCTAAATACTCATAAAAGGTGCGAATGTGCATTAAGAAAATAAATATAATCAAAATATCGCAGCTCAAAGTTATTGAAAGCTTTGCGTCGACTGACAATATACGGAACATCAAATTTCTAAAGGTCATTAGATTCCTGAGTATCCTGAGTCCGCAGAATAAGAAAAGTGAAGCATTTGGAGTTGCAAAATACTTTTAAAGTTAAGTTTTTTTATTAAAAAAAGGTTAAAACGCTATTCAGAAGGGTACCCTGTATAACATTAAGATAGTTTCATCCTTGATTGCTGAGTTTCTCTCTACTGTTTTGCTAGCTTTTATAATATTTATTGTAGACTCTCTTTTGTCGGTGTCAATCATTAAGTTTTTTCTTTGTCTCAAACGTTGGTTGTGAGATACATTAATGAATAAGCCCGCCTTTGTCCGTACTTCACCATTTAACTTGTTTTTTTTTGAATTGGTGATTTTTTTGTACCTACAGTAATGTTTTAATTACTTGTTTATTATTTAATCAATCATAATGTTCGTGTGGTGCCACTTTTAGAATAACACCTCTCAATTTCTCCCGAGGATGTTGTAAGAGGTGACTAAGGAATTATGTTAAGGAAGGTACATAATGTAATTTTAAAACGTAATAAATATGTCAACTAAAACGATTTGCCGATTATTCTTTTAAAAACACACTATTTAATATCGCGTACCGACTATAAATCCGAACGACGCGTAATTTATGAAGTGGAATTAAATTCCGATCCCCGTAATTTCACTAACAAATTGCAAATAAAACGTTTGTCGCGATATCAAAAAGCTTTGGCCCATAAATTAAGGGCAATATACATGTTAATGGTGTAAGGAAAATCTACATCTTCCCCTTTTCTTGCATTTGCTTGAAATCCCGTGATCTGAGAAGATATTTTATGAGTGCTATGGAGGCGGCATGTCTAATAAATGTTTATTATTACTTCATCATTATTATCTCATCTATTTTAGATGTCCACTGCTGAATATAGGCCTGAACTTTGGACTTCCAGATAGGTATACCAGTTGGAAGTGACCAGCGTCTTCCGGCGACCTTTTTAAGATCGTCTATCCATTTTGTGGATCCAATCCTTTTCCACCCGATCAGTCATCTGTTCTGCGTACAATGTGGCCTGCCCATTTTGTCCGGTGGGCTATATCAGTGACTTTAGTTCGTCCTCGGATTTCCTCATTTCTGATTCGATCACGTCGAGACAACTTGAACATAGCCTCCTCCATTATCACTATCATTAAGAAGGTTTTGTCCATGTAATGTTCCACGTGCTCAGTCTGTCTACCTTATTTAAGAATACAAGCAAGATGTAGATTTGGGGTTACTGGCGTAAGATATGTGTGTTTCCATCCAACCTCACCCCGTAGGGTTATTACCCTCGGAATCCCTACCCAGCCCATTTTATGACATAACCTCAAAACAGCATATTCATTTCTTCGTTGTTCCACGTAGTCCATTCACAGAGTACACCCAAAACAGATCGTTCGCTAACTCGCGTCCACTGGCGTGTGACTAAGAGCATTGTAAATTTCACACAAATGCACTCGCTGAATGTGAGATCGAGACATAGCGCTCCCCAGTGGCTGGAACACGTTTAAATGTTAAGTTATTATTTCAATGTCTTTTATGTCAATGGCTTAGTAAATACTAAGCCGACTTAAATCATGACCTACAGAAATTTGTAACCGGTAGTAGTATTTAAATTTACATCATAAATCGAGTTCAAATTTCGAACAATCGAAAACAAATGACGAACGTCTGAAAGAAGACAATAAATTATTTCAAATTTGGAACATGCGAACGTCGCGATTGGCGATACCAGCATGCAGCATGACACCGATGCGCAATTGTTTGTTGAATTCTTTAGGCCTCTTTTCTACGGACAGTTTTTAGGAGTAAAAAACTACGGTTAATTAACCGTGTGTAGACACGGTCGTCAGTGTTGTATGGATCACTATGGACGCTTGATGACGGGCACGGCAGAACTACGGCCCGGCGCCGTCAGCAAGCGTCCATAGTGATCCATACAGCACTGACGACCGTGTGTGACGGCCGCAGTTTTTTACGGCTAAAAACCGTCTGTGGAAAAGAGGCCTTATTGTACAAAAACACAAAGAATACCAGATAGGTCGCAAATAAAAATTATAAAAAACAGAATTTAAATTATCCCAAAAGTTATGTTTGCCAAGCCAACCTTTGGGTAATATAGAAGAGCAGCAATTTATGGAAAAAGTCTTTGATTGTAATACATTATAGTTCCGTTGTTGCCGTTTGACTCACATTTCTCCGTCCATTCGCTAGATGGCGCTTTACAAACTTTAATCACTTCGGTAAGCATCTCATCACCCATTCACGGTGATGAATAAACCAAATACATCGTAATTACATCCACCCATTCGCCGAAACAATACCATTAGCGTTAACTTTTGACGATCCCATCTTGACTGAGTGGGTTCAACTATTAAACAGTTTATAACTGCTTTTTAGTTTTTATCGTCTTGTTTACGTCTATTGTGTATTTACTTGATTGACTGTAAAACATTTATTTCGCCTTTTGGAGTTTTACAAGAATTCCTGGTAAAGTTCTATGTCAGTGTCTTTATTACAAAACTAGCGGCACGCCCCGACTTCGTACGGATGTAATACTGATTTCAATAAACTACAGAATTTCGACGTAACATAGTGTGACAGAAAGTTAGGTACATACCTATAACATTCTCAGTTTTTTCTTTTGGTGCCTGTATAGTCGCCAGCACCAATATCTTACACAATAAGGCGATTTACATATCTGATTTTTTATTATTATTGTAAACCTATGTTTGTGTCCCACTCTGAGGGCAAAGGCCTGCCCCAATGGCTTCCATTCATCTCGGTCTTCTGAAACCACCCACCAGTCACTCAAGAACACGTCCAAGTCGTCCCGCCATCTCCGCCTTGGCCTGCCTCGCCGCCCACATGCGTCTTGTTTCACTCTGTGGCGACTCTGGCCCACGATATCTGATACGACTCTATATTACTAGGGTCAGTAGGATGTGTATTTTTGCACGCCCCGCCTTGGCAGATATTAATGCTGGTGACTGTACAATAAATAGTTTGATTGTTATTTAATTTTATTACATTTTCATAAATTAGATTATAATTAAAATACGTATAGGCGCGATAATGTGCAATGTCTTTTGATTAAATAATTTTAGAGACTTTTTTTAAGTTATTAAGTTACTTACTTTTTTTTTTGCGCAAATGTCATCACTTCTAGCGAAAAAGTTGCTAAAATGGCACTGTGAGACTGAGTTTTGTTTCGTCACGTTTGAGTAGCGTCGTTTGCGAGGTACAGTCACGAACAGGGATTGTTGAGCCACTTGCCACTGTTCGCAATTTAGACAAGTAATCAATGACCGATGTGATAGACTAGATGTCAGCTATTGGATTAGTATTACACGACCAAGTTACAAACATAGGTAAGTGGCTCAACAATCCCTGTACGTGATGGTACAGTCACTAGTATTTATTGTAATTCTATAATTTTGAGTAGCTCTCTCTATAATGTACGTAAGAAAGGCCTTTTTAAAATGCGACTGCAAACCCGACTATAAAACAACACTCGTCATTGAACAAACAATTCGCACGCCTCTAAATCCGTTCCTAAAACCTAGGCTATCCTAACCCGCATCATAAACACACCCAGATCTCGTAAAATAAGCCCTGAGTTACCATTCGCGTGAATTTTAATCAGCCGGAGTGCTGTTTATCACCTTAACCGCCCAAAACGAATCATGGGCGACCGCGCGAATTATTTAGTTGAGGTGGCGTTACACTGAGAGCTTGTTCATGTATGCCCACTTGCCCAGCGCTGAGCGTGAGCGTGGGAATAGTACGCAAAGATTATTATTATTATTTGGGTTTTAATATTTGTTTTTTTCAATTTTTTTTTTTATATTTGTTAGCTCTTACGGTTCCTGAGATACAGCCTGGTGACAGACGGACAGCGAAGTCTCAGTAATAGAGTCTCATTTCACCCTTTGGGTACTGAACCCTAAAAAGGGTACCGAGATATACCTTATCGGTTTAGGTAGTTAAAACAATATAAACAATCTTGACATGTCTTTTTGTTGAAATACACAGTCTAAAAATGAAAATCGTTACACAATACAATTCAATTATGAAAGTAAATGATTTTTTCATACCTAAATTGTAAAATGTAAAGATTTCGATTTATAAAGTGTACGTTTAAATAAAAAGACACGTCAAGATTGTTTACATTGTTTTAACTACCTAAACCGATAAGGTATAGTCAGATTCTTTTATAATAAATTAATCTAAATTACTCTCACTGTGTACCCGACCTGGCGATGTGTTTGCCATAACTGATATTAGATTACGTTAACGCGATACTCGAATTAGTTAGTGGACCGTAACCAATTTGAACCGAAAATTGCAATCACTATGAAAATGCGAGTATTTCAGTCCTATGATTGTACCTACATACCATAGAGGACAGACCCAGTGGAGTACAAAATAAATGTCATTTTGGTTGTTTGGAGAAAATTCCGCCAGTCAATCGAGGCGATCACTGAGCTCTTATTGGCCGGCCCAAGATCGCGCGTAACGCTAGTGCCTTTTACTCTATGGTTATTGGCTCTGTACAGTTTCTGTGTCAGTGATGGTGACGTTAGTAAGTGGCAAACCACTAACCTTTTGCATGGGTGGCCAACATTGTTTCTCTAGTGGGTCTGTCTTCGATGCTACTTACGTACGCCTACATAGGGTCGCCGGAAAACGCTGGATGCAGGTCGCTTCCAACAGGTACAAAGAAGTCTTAAGGGAAGCCTTCATTCAGCAGTGGACGTCTTATGGCTAAAATGATAATGATGACGTACGTACATCACGCCTGTATTCCTAAATGAGGTAGGTAGAGGACACGAAACGTTACGAAGACAAAAACCGATCGTCCCGAACAAAAATAGTAAATGAAAAAAATAATCACGTGAAGTTAGTACCCCGAAATGCAGCAAATGTGATGCATGCACAAGTAACGTACTAGGATAGAGTATGCCTGTCACTATCTAACTAGAAAACCTCCGAAAATTTGTTCGAGTCGCCAGTTAGTCAGTCGTGAGTTACCAGGGTCGCAGAGAGCCGAAGGAGGTTGGCTTTAGCTCAACAGGCTTCACATATCCAAATTTAAAGCCAACCTCCTCCGCGATCCTGGTCAAGCCGTCTTTGAAACATACTTTAATAAATCTCGATAGCCGCCAACCAGTAAATAGTACACTTTGTAACACATTTATTTTCCACATAATCGACCTTGTATCCCATATCGTTTCTATTCCGTTGGATGTTGCTGACTCAGAACTAGTTTTGCGGCATAAGGCTACCTAATGTCTAACTAGAGACGTCTGAAAATGCCACATACTCGCGTATGAGCCTATTGAGCCAATGCCAACCTCCATCGACTCTCTGCGACCCTGGTCAAGCTGTCTTCGAAACATCTAATAAATCCCGATAGCCACACTTTGTAACACATTTATTCTCCACATAATCAACCCTGTATCCCATAATCCTGGGCCTAAATCACCCCGTATAGCGGCAGTATATCTTTTCCGATGACAGTTTTACTGCGCCGACGAAGTGCGAAGCATAAAATATTAATACACAATTTGTCCGAGTGGCTGGACGGTAATCTACTATTGTGGATGAAAGAATTAATAAGGTGATGCGAGGATCTGGATTTAGGTTTAAGTTGTATGGAGATGGAGTTTGGTTGGATTATGGTGTTGTGTATGACTAGTTTCAAGTTTTGTCCGCTGTCTTAAGCATCGCTTGGAATAAATGAAACCGCAGATAGAAAATCAACTCAATTTTATAATACG
>BHDV01063472.1:418832-446716 GCA_005406045.1 Adoxophyes honmai
CGTGGCGAGAAAGAATAAAAATATTTTAGAGTGGTGAAAAGACATGGTATCATTTTTGATACCGTATGCACCTAAGGGTTAAGAGCGTTCTGTTAAGGATTCCCTTTTTTGCACACTGTAATATATCTGACACTAAAATATAGTTAAACTATAGACCCGAATGGCGAATACGGTTTTTTTTTATTTACGGTAGTTTGTGTTTGTGTAATAGGAATTTCTAATGCAGACTAATTTTACTTTAAAAAAATATATAAATCTAATTCTTCTTGGTCCTCACTCTCTTCTCAGAGTGGTCGCGGGCAAGGTGATGGCAAGCTTAGCAATCCGTCATCATTCCTCCCGAACTGTAGCTTTTGACAGGTTCTTAGCCTGTCGCCTGAAACTTACCTAAACCTATTTCTTTAGTTGCCTATAAACCTAAAAAGCACAATATACAGAGGTCTCGGCCCAGAATACCTTTTCTTACCATTCGGGGTCGAGACCTTAGGTCCGTGGGATCCCAGCGCCACCAACCTAATGAAAGAGCTTTCCAAGCGCCTGGTTGATGCAACCGGAGACCGAAGAGCAGGCAGCTTCCTCGCTCAACGCATCAGCATTGCGATACAGCGAGGAAAAGCTGCCAGCGTCTTTGGGACCATGCCTCGGGGTAGCCCATTTTTAAATGTAGTTTAGATTTAAGTTAGTTATGTATATTTTTCATTGTTTTTGTTTTGTACATAATTTTCCTGTCTCGTTTGAATAAATATCTAATTAAAATTTTAAGATTTGGTTGCCTCTTACCTTACAACATCCACATATATGAGATATAGAATTGTTATTCTAAACCTTATACCACCTGGGTCAATACTAACAGTATTATTTTTTTAACATACTTCCCTTTTACTTTTTCCATCATTAACTAAACAAGAACCCTCTGATCTCTCTAAAATAACTGATGGTGTCCCAAAACTCGCTTGACCAGCGATTTATCAGGACCAAATTTACATACATCTGGAAGATTAATGGTCACTTGTCTGTGCTGTATGTTTGTATGTGCGGTAATGGATTAAGTTTCGCTGAGGTTGAAAGTATTGCGGTGTTTGGGATCTGGTTTATCTTGTTTATTTAATCGAGCGGTGAAAAACTTTGTAACATTACGGTCGTCATTTTTCTTGTGGCTTGTACTGGCAAATACAGCGAAATGTAAAACGAAGCTAACTCTGAGCTTATGAAAGTTCTTCACGTAAAAACAATGCAATAAATTTGATGACGTTTTGGAAGAAGATAACTTAAAATATCGAGGAGTAACCATATAACTACTACCTTTAATCAAAGAAAGAAATGAATCTGGAGACAGATATTTTTGCATTTAATTACATTTTTCATTAACATTTTGAATTCTATGCATTCAATTACATACATTAGAAGCACCTCAAATAGTACAAGTAATAAGTTTTGTTGCTGCTAAATATATTAATTGATGAATTGTTTTAAACTTGTAATCATTTGTTTTAAGAATTAAGTACCAAATTTTCCAGGGTAAAGTTTTATGTAGTATGGCTGTCCTATTTGGGAATACAGCTGTAATATTAAAGAAGAATATTACGTGTAAATAAACATTTAGAAGAATATGTAACATATTAACAAAAATCTTTACATCCTCGTCAATAAGCTTGTCCCCTTCAAATCAAGCTCCATAATGACAGCAGTGTCAACTGGTAGCCACCCTAAATGCTCCCCTCATCTGTAAGTTAACCAACTGTTTCGAATTTCTCAGGACTTCGTAGAAAAAAGGCTATGAATGGACATTTGCACGGTTTTTTGTTTATAATCATAGCTATGAATTTATCCCGTGTGGTGCCGGGTTAGAATAGCACCTCCCCCTTTCTTCCCGTGGGTGTCGTAAGAGTCGACTCTGGGAAAGGGTTAGTGTATTGTAGGCGATGGGCTAGCAACCTGTCACTGCAATATCACGTTTAACCATCTGGTTACCCTGCTGAAATTGCTGAACGTGGCACTGGATTTTTGAATTCATGTGCTCTGCCTACCCCTCTTGGGAATACGGGCGTGAGAATATGTATGTATGTATGTATGTATGAATTTATGAATTCTGAATGCCTTTCCAATATTTATCAAATTCGTCGTTGTATTTTATTTTTTGAATTTTTACGAACGATATATCACTATACCACTTGATTTGTTATTTGACGTGGTGATAAGTGAAATTTTTATACACTTTTGTCAGACTTGATTATCGCTTCTTACGCATTTTTTGTGTATCCTGTTTCAGGAGTACTTAAAATTCCTGCAACATAAAAGAAACCAACACAAAATAGTAGGATCTTTAGGCGTCGCATCCCAACACCACCAAAGAAAAATAAAATAAAAAGAGACTTCCCGTTTAAACAGGGATTGTTGGCGACCCTACTCGTCTGATACAATTCGCCCCAAGCTCCCCATCGATTGTGAAGGCGCTAGGGTCACTGTCCTTTGACACCACAACGATGATCCGAGCAGCACACGAGAACATGCACTTAACAAAAGGATAGTGGTGCTTGATGAATTCAAAGTGGAGAAAAGAAGAAAAGAAGCAAATTATATAAATACTTTCTACGCAAGGTTTCTAAAGACGAAAGTAGAATTTTTATGATGGAGTTGAATTATGTAATGAAAGAGCATTATTGTAATTGGATGTGAATGATAAATCCACATTCGAAAGTATTCAAGAAATAACAGAAGGTGAATTAAAATAAGTGCTCGATTAGTCTTTTGAACCACTTCTAACCAACAAGACAATAATGAATCTCACATAATTATATAATTCTTGATTGTTAAGGGTTTACGCAATTAAATTTAATTCTAATTATTTACCATTAACATAAAATAAATAACCTGGAATTGAGAAAATAAAACAATAACTTTTTTGTTAAATTATTAATGTTCTTAATTTGTGACACTCAACACCTACACAGAGAAGTCGAAATATTGAGTATGATTGAATATCTATGTCTGTTACATTATAGAAATTATAATACTTAGAAGCACGAAGAATTGTTATTTCATTGGTAAGGGTCTTGTTTGAATTTGAATTCGATGTCCAGTCCTTACTAACTCCGAAGTCTAAAGGCCAGTATCAAGCCTTCCCCTTTCATGCATCGGACGTTGTCCACCGGATATTGGGCTAATATTCATCTGTAATCCAATTACAACTAAGGTATGTATGTCTGTATGGTTCCTTTGATGTGTAAAGGTGCAAGGTGATACCCGGCGATATGCATTTCTCATTTGGGCATTTTCAGACTAAAATCTGCTCAAAATTTTGTTGCAAGCACTACGTTTTGATTTAACCAAAGTTGTAACTGCGATTGTATGGACCGTTACAACACTGACTTAAAATAATTTTTGTACGGATATTTTAGGTTAAGGCAAAACCGCTACATTTTTTGGTGCCCGAAGAAATTTTGTTGGATTTTCTCCAAAATCGAAAGGATTCGTTTAGAAAAAATCAATTCTCGATGTTTCAACATTTTCAGACATTCTAGACAGCAAATTTGAGACATTCTACTATGTAATTTATTGTTGACTACCCTCATATTATTTGCAGGAATCGAAGACACTTTATACATAATTATACTTCTTATAAAATAAATTATCCATTTGTTGACCGATATCTAAATTCCTTTTTAGCATAAGCTTTCCTTTGTACTTTTTATAAGTACCCTATTTTTTTTAAATAAAGAGGTTTTTACTTTACTTCACATTTTACAGATCTGGCTTTAGCTTTGGCTGTATGTCGTCGGCTGTCAACGATGTCCAGGACGTCCATCCCACCGGGCGGTGGTTTGAAGAAATGCTTTGTGTGTTGTCGTATTGTTCGTGTCAATGGAATACCACCGAACAACCTCAAAATTCTGGTTTAATAAACCGTTGGAAGTTAATTAGAGAGAAACAAAGGGGATTGACAATATTTCGGAATTGCCAAAACCGTCCGACCATTCCTGAAACAATGAAAATTTTAGTTGAAAATTTTGGACAGCGTACGCAGTATTTAATTTTCGATCGATAATGAGCAAATAAAACTGATTTAATTTGGTTATTATTCTTTCGACTGCTAAAAAACTGCGCTTAAGACATTTAGAAAGTATTTTCAAAATTTATCATTATTGTGTAAATTTAAAACTCTAGCTAACATAAACTATTATGATAAATTCAATTGTTATTTATTTACATGCCATTACAATGCCTTCATTACCAATGGGGTAGGCAGACCAGTCCACACGAAACGCTACATTCGTTTCATTTGTCACACGTCTTACATTATTTTTAGGTTCTCCTTTAAGAGGTATTTAAAAGTATCCGGTTGCTAGCTTGTCGCCTAAACTATACCGTAACCTGTTTTCTTAGTGGCGTCTGACGCCATCTTCTGAAATGGAGAGGAGTTACTCTAAACCTAACATTGCACGATAAATACTTTTTATTTTGCTCTAATGAATATGGCCGGTAAACTATCGCATTAAACAAATCTACTGCAGACAATCACAACAATACCCAAATCACAGACAAACATTCTCACGATACAGCATTAGCAAATAATTACAACCAAACACTCTTAAACATGACAAACGACATAATCCACTCAACTGTGAAGACGCGTGGCAAAATTTTGACAAAGAAAAATTTCAAATAGTACCCAGAGGGATTTGAAACTCTAAAATAGTTGTAGTTGGTGCTATAATAGTGTACAATGGAGACTATTTAAATCAAATTGAAATGTAAACTGCAGGGCGTGATGTCAACGCCTGTTTAGGTTGTTTAATGGTTTCCATAACACCCAATTGATCACGGATTTAATCACAATTGTGAATGATAAATATGGAAAGTATGGGAAAGAAGTGAAGCTGACAATATTGTGCGAATTAAAATGTAGTTTGTTATTGTATTTTTTTAAATTTGTGTCGTGAGAAAATAATATACGAACATCACGACTGTATTCCCAATTGGGATAGGTAGAGCAAATAAATCGTTGCATAGCCACTTTGTGCTAAATTTTTCGGTTTCAAGAGAGGTTAAATAGTGATCGCTAAATGTACTTTAACTTAATATTAAATATATCTTAATCTATTTTTTGCCTGCTTTCTTCGACATAATACAAAATGAATGGTGTGGTATTATTCGAAACATGACACCATACGGCAAATAAAATTAAAAATTATGTAAGTATTATTAATTTTAACTAATTTCGATCGGTACTGAAACATTAACCGTTTTACTGCCGCGTGCCGGTAAGACGCCGTACGAACGAGCTGTTAGTCAGTGTCTCATTCTATTTGGCAGAAGAAAACAACGGTCTTAATCCAGCAAAACCAACTGAAACTATTTGCAGCAGTTTCAGCGGTATCGATAAAACACGTTTTGTAAGGGTCCGCTTACATTTTAAGCGATACCTTTTCGATGTGGTAAGGTTATGCCAAAAGAGTAGGGATCTGGTTTTGCAGTGCCTTTAACCTTGTTCGTAAGTTTTTCTTTATGAGAACCTACTAAGGTGAAAATTACACGGAGTCATTCTCTTAATGCCGTCGCCACATTTGTTCCAAACTACGTCGGTGCATGAACTTAAAAGTAGTTAATTTTATTGTAATTGATTTCTTTGACTGGAGATAAGAACTACTACCTAACGTAGTTTCTACATTTTATACAACCAACTGAAATACTATTTAAAAAGTAACATTGCCGTTTCAATCCTTACGAAACGTATCTCTAAAGACTTGGTTAAAATAAAAATCGCTCTAACATTTGGCGTCAAACTTTCAACATCCCTTTGCGTCAGCGGTTAGGCATCGTTTAAGGAGAAGCGTCTGGTGCATAACGCTTAAACCCGCCTCCGTAAACGCTCGCACATAACGCCATAATAAGTTTGAATCTAACGTGGGTCGCGCCTTACAATACTCGACGCTACGCTTCTCCTTAAACGAGGCCTTATGCCCAGCGCAGACGACAGACTTCTTGGGCAAGCGAGTCTGCGGCGCACAAAAAGTCTGCGTGGATTGTATGCATTGTGCGCCAGACTTTTTGCGCGTCGTGTGCGTTACTGCATATAACTCCACTGGTTCTATTTTCACAGACTAAAAAGTCCTCCTTACAATACAGTTACAATCCACAAGCGGTAGCGGGAACAAATGCTCCCACACCTTTAACCCCGCTCTATTAGTTACCCGGGTCAGTCGGACATCTATCAATGTCCGGACTAATTCCTGTCCGTAAAGGAAAGTTAAACGTCCTCTACGTGATGTTGGCCGAATTGGATGTTTTTCTTCCCCCAGGAATTATTTAGGAGTGGACAAATAGTTGGGTGTGTCACTCTGATAAGTGAAAGGAGTGGATTTGGGGTTATTTAATTACTGTATGTTAATGGATGGACGATGAGACAGTTTTAAAACTATTGGGTCTTGAAATAGCAGTAAAGATAGAAAGATACATTGTACGATTAAAATTGATAAGGCACAGGTCCCATTGTTCAATGCTGTACTGGTATTCGTAGCCATACATTCAGTTGAAATTATTAGCATATAAATAAGTGACATAACTTTAATTAATAACCTGATTTTTGTGATAGGAAATACCTATGGCAGTGATAATGGTGTGGCTTTGATTTTTAAAAACTTGCTCGCAAAATCGCTTGTCTCGTGCTTAACTAACATGAACACTAACTTCGAGATGTTTGGATATTATGATCAAAAACAAATCCGGAAAAGTTCCCTTATACTTTTAATTAACGTTTTTAATTGACGTTTAAATATGCTTTAGCTGACAGGCTACTAACCTGTTACTATTATACCTCTTTTCATCTGTTTTCTATAGTTAAACAAATAAAATATCTAAACAAATGTTTTCCGTTAACATTTTAAACACCGTGACTATTACCTTATCGCTCAATCACCAACCATCATTAGGTTTCCAGGAATCCAACACGTTTATACCTCCTCATTATCTCAACACAAGTCTAATGACAGCCGTATCTCGCGATGCAAATGCGATCGCATCGCATCGCAATTAGTAAACGCTGCAAATCTCTTGATCCCCTTCGGCTTCGCGATTCGCTAATCCTCGTGTCGGATGTGTCGTGAAACAACTGAATGCTGAAAGCTTTACTGGAAACGTTAGAGTACACATACATACATATAATCACGCCTATGTCTCCAAATGGGGTAGGCAGAGCATACAAAACGTGACAGAGACAAAACCAGGACGGGCAAAGTCACGGGTAGAAGCTAGTTATAATATAAAACAAAGTTAAAGGTCAAAAAATTCGCTGCAAAATTTAGGAGTGTCTACTGAACAAATTACG
The DNA here is from genome assembly GCA_005406045.1 of Adoxophyes honmai. NCBI lineage: Eukaryota > Metazoa > Arthropoda > Insecta > Lepidoptera > Tortricidae > Adoxophyes > Adoxophyes honmai. The sequence goes on from BHDV01063472.1 coordinate 426,157, forward strand.
CACTTTTGACATAATACGGCTGTTTAGCATTGAACCTACGACGTATTTATAGTGACTGGTTGTTAGTCTATCGCCCAAAGCATACCTTATCCTATTTTCATACTTTACACGACAGTCGAAGTTTTTTTTAAATCAAGTTCACGGAAAGCAGCACATTTGTGTGAATATTTTATTCATGACGCAAGGCAAAGGACCGAACTGCACAAAAGTACATTCTCAGTTCCAATTCAATGGCAATGAATTGTGAAAAGCATGGTGTCGATTATTGAAATACGGCTGTCGATTATAGGGCAGATACCTATGTTATCTGCAATTTATTACTTTCTGCTCTTCTAGAGATTTCTACATCTTTGAAGTGTTTAAACCCGAGCTTTTTGGTGCATCTATCAAAGTTAGATTTCATTTAATTGCAACTAACCACTGCAAATTTAAACGCTGCTTTGATATATCTGCTTGGACTAATGTTGTGTGCTCGGGTATATTAAACTTTTTTGTTTAAAAAAAAACAGTTACATTTTTTTATGGACTTTGAAGCTACTGACAATTTTGCCCAAAACTAACCTTGAAAAATTTCATCTTGTTCGTTTCAAGAATCAAAATAATTCATCCAAAAAGATCAGAAAATAAAAATCTAAGGAAATTCAATCAACATCAGTCATCTTGATCTTGTAGATGATAAAGATCATTCAGTAGATTCCGAAACTAAAAGTATGATGGATCGCAAACACGCGGCAAGACCGATCGTTTCCGATGACGGGACGAATCGGACAAGATAATTCGATGATGTATTCGAATGAAAACTGAATGTTCAAGTGATTCGACGCGTGGCTTTGCAAATTGGAGAATTTGTTTTTTTTTTTGATGGTGACTAATCGAATAATTGAGGAATGATCGAATAAATATTAATACATACCTAATGTCTACATAGAATTAAAAATGTCTCAAACTAATGTTTTTGATCAATTCATTGTAAAACGGTCTTTTGCTTGGTTAGGAAAATAAACGCGAATTATTAAACCAGGTGTTTTACTAACTAATCATCATCATCATCATCATCATCTTGATCATTTCTTTCGAGCTATGCCTGCAAAAAGAAAAAGTAGAATAATAAGTATATGAATGAAAATCAATTTGTTTTCCCGCCGGATTGAATATAAATTGTTATCGTGGATTGATATACTATAGTTCAATAGAAGAACGAAACGTAAAGTAAACGTCCCTGTGCTCGACACTGACCTAATACTTGACACTTGCAATCTTATGTCATGGTAAGGCAGGTGACAGGTGCGTGTCATCTACTGGGTGTTGAGGCGTCGAGCATTGGTATTTTTACCTTATTTATTTTGAAGTTAATTATAAACCATTATTGTAAGTCGACGGAGAAGCAAAAATTGGCCACAAAAAGATGTGCAACGTGGACTACTTAAAGACATCAGGTAGATGGTGAGATGCTGAGTTATGTAAATACATAATGCAAGGATCATAATCCTCAAAGCATATCAATAATGGAAGGGATAAACATTCAGGAACCCGTGTTATTTCACGCCGTAAATCTATCAAACCTATCCGAAGTCCTCCATAAGATTAAAGCGGCTATTCATCAAGGAAACAATAGTAACTGTCAAATACTGAACAAGTTGGGACTTGGTAATACGTATGGTAATGTCGGCAGTCCCTTAGCTGTTTATTGTTATGGTAGCGAGCCCTTAAATGTTGCTTGATAGGAGTTGAAGACGGTGGTACAGACGGGCGGGAAAACTGGAGAGTATTTTTTAATTTGTTGTGTTTCTGACGTCATAAGTCGTATTTTATGTGAATGTAAGTTTGATCTAACACAAATAATGGCTCCATTGACGTTAAAAAAATGACATCCAATAAATAAAGCCGTATAATAATTTATGATTCAAAGGACATAAATTACTTGTCATTATCTGATGTATCTACGAGTAGGGCAGTGACAGATAAAGTCTAGTTAAAGTTGTGTGGTATCGGGTTTTGACTAGCACCGCACTGTTTTTTCTTTAGTCATCTTAAGCATTTTCTTTAGAATTTAGAAAAGAGAACTAAGTACCTACCTAAAATCATAACCCCTTTCTACTGCAGCCTTTTAGGTTTTATTGCAGCCAGAAATAGATGACGGTGCCTGTATTTAAAATGATAGGCTAGCAACCTGTCTCTACTATTCTTCTTCTCTGTCGTTTCACTCTTGGCAGAGTGGTCGTGGTCACGTAGAGACGTCAGTTGTGCTTTCATGTGACTTTTTTGGGAGTGTAGCTGCAGTGGTTTCCCCTTGCCTTCTGCACCAGACATTTTAGAGTTTATTTTGAACTCAAGGCCGTTGTAGCCTCTTCTGTCCAGTTGGCCGAACAGGTATGTAGTTATCCCGCCACAGGTCGGTCGCTATTGTCTCGTCTGCTATCCAGCAGGGGGCACCACGACAGCTGGAATGCTGTCGTACCCGGTATCCGGTGACGAACATCCGGGTCGTGCAGGTGAGGTTGACATTTGGGGCTGACTAGATGTTATTGTCATTCTTCCCCTTACCCCTCTCTTTCTCTGCTATACCCCAACATAAAACCCAAAAATAATGCTAGAAGCACGTTACGTGAAATTGCACGGTTTTGTCTACATAGCGTTCCGTGTTCTCTGCCCACCCCATTTGGGAATACAGGCAAAATGTTTGTATGTATAGTTTTGCCTCATTTTCCATCCGCTCTGCTCGTATGTCCGTGACAAACGAACCGTATCTAAGAGCTCTACAGGCTTGTGAAATTCAAAACGGGTCGTTTCTGCAACGGTTCGATTTATTTGACGCTATTTTAGAATGAATTTCACATTTACTGCAAATTCATTGAACTGCTGATCGTTAGAATCTCAATCAAAGACAATAAAGTGACGATTGTGTACCATAATAATAAAATGACGCGTAAACAAAATACGAAAGTGGTTAAATCGATCACGTAATCTTATGGCAAGATATTTTTTGTGTGAAATTACGTCGTGTTTTGAAATGGAGAGGTGTTATTTTAATCCCAATAACACTCTGTAGAGTCAAGTTAATATCGATAGCAATGTATATTCCAAGTCATAGTCAATGCTCTTATATATTACCTAAAAAAGCAGTTGAATACTAAACTTCTTCATGCTCCTTCATACCTCACTCAGTGCAAGAACAGATCGATTCAATCTGCAGCCTCTTAGCAAGCACTATTCAAAGTGGCCCATCAATTCCGCCATTGTGACAAATATCAAACGTAGCGGACAAACTGTTCAGGTCTTAGAGGGGAAACCAACTGGAGACGCCAAACTCGAATCTTGCCATGTTGAATGTTAGCAACTAGGTGCATTCTCAGCTTTTCAATCGACTGTCTGATATTCTCTCTAGGCTGGGTATCAACGTGTCCTTATGCGGTGGTAGATAAAGCTGATAGCATGTGTATGCGTATTTTTATGCGCAGATATCGGTAAAAAGTAAAAAAAAGCTTGATGGTGTTACAAAGTACTAGTAGTTCAACCCCTCAAGTTTTTTGTAATAGTCTACACATTTTTTTTCTACGAGCCAGTATAAAGAAAAAAAATCTGTTTGTACTTAGTACTGAAATATGCCAGGATATTCCTAATATAGGATGAAAATCAAACAAGGGCAATCCTTTTTAATCTAATGTGTGCTTTTTGACGTCAGGCCTAACCAAAAGTGACAGCTGAATAAGTTTTCCCATATATTTTTTGTATTATACGTGTCCTAAAAAAAATGGTTGTATGTGAAGCGACATAATTATAGTAATGATATGAAAGAAAGTGCCAAATTATACATTTCACATGACATCTCCCATCAGCATAAAGCTCCAAGATCGGAACGTTGCGAACAAACTACTCCATTAGTCAAATTAATTATTTACCATCTCGCTGAGACATTTATCCTTTGGCCATATTGCTGTCCGTTGGAGAGAGCCAAGTTGTCGATGGAATCTGAGCTATTAATTCTGTAATCTTGATGGTTTTGCTGACGGTATGGGGTTTGAAACTTGGCCGTTTATGAAATGAGTTGGAAATTGGAGCTCGTGTTTTATTGAAGGAAAATGGAACGAGTTGAGTGATTGTTATTGCTGTGACACTGACAATTTCATTGTCCTGGATAAAATGGTATTGACAATGAATGAAATAGTAGTGATAATAAATAGAATGGTAATGATAATGAATCAAAATGGTAATGATACTTAATAAAACGGTAATTATAATGAACGAAACGGTAATGAGAACTAAAAAATGGTAATGATAATGAATGAGCAACAAAAAATTGCGAAAGTAATAGCCAGATATGGGCAAAAAATAAAAAGCAAACGATAAAATTATGAAACTAAATAATTTCACCGTGTGGTGTCGCGTTAAAATAGCTACATGAATGCCGTTAGATGCGTTCAAAGAAATAAGGTATAGGTGTGTCTTTTGACAACAGGCTAGCAACAGTAGTAACCTCTCGCTATTACTTATTCATTTTTCATTTGTTTTTAAACCTGAAAATCTGCTTATTTTGTAGAAGAACCTCATTGCAGTTCCCATTACATCATTCTAACAAACTTCTTAAACATTACAGTTGCATCTATCGACGTAACTACATCTCTAGCAATTTGATATTCAGCGCAATCGTAACCTGTCTGTCGCGAACAATACGCCGGAATACATTAACTCCGAGTCAACGGCAAACCCGCGCTTACCGGCTTCCTTTGATACCTTCAAATTACGGGACGCTCGGAGGATTCACCACAATTGTTGTCTCTAACAACTCCATCTTTATGTCCAGTCAAATCTACCCTGAGAGTCTCATAATAGTGAAATAAAACGAATATATCCACGTTTTGAAGAACTATGAATAACTAGCTTTTGCCCGCGGTTTCGCACGCGTTAAATTCGGGCTAACACAGAAGAGATTTTGGAATTATTAGTAGGAAGCGCCCGCCAGAATAGCCAGCAGAAAATAGATTTTTTCCTACTTTCTCGACACTTATATCGTCATATTTTAGAAAATTAAAAAAAAATATATATAAATTGTAGCCTTATGTGCTATTCTGATGTATAAGTTTCATCAAAATCCATTCATTAGTTTTTGCGTGAAGGAGTAACAAACATCCATCCATCCATACATCCATCCATACATCCATCCATCCATCCATACATCCATCCATCCATCCATACTCACAAACTTTCACGTTTATAATATTAGTAAGATAAGACTAGTCTTAAATCTAGTTTAGCTCGACATGTTTCTGGCTAATCTGTAGTGTAATCTAGGAGCCGCGGCGGTTGCTGCTGCCTAACGCGCCCTAAAAAGTAAAAACCGTCTTCCAACTCGGAAGCACCGACCAACCACTATCTCGATTAAAATTTGGACGGCGACTAATCTCAATAGCTTTACGTACTTTTCGTGGAATGTAAAATTTATCTCTCGCCAGTACGGAAACCTTGTCAAAACGGATATAATGCGTCGAAAAGTTCATTGAGTTTTCGGCTGACCCTCTATCATCTTGTTACATCATACTGCGTATGTGCTCCGATAACCTCGTGGAAACATTGCATCCAATCAGCGATGTAATTTTGCCACAAGAACACGGAATCTTGTATATCCCGGGACTAGCTGTGCGCGCGACTCCGTCCGCGTGGAATAGTGACTAATTTCCCCCGTTTTTTTCCACATTTTCCAATATTTCTTCGTTCCTATTAGTCGCAGCGTGATGTTTTATAGCCTAAAGCCTTCCTCGATAAATGGTCTATCCAACACAAAAAGAATTTTTCATTTCGAACCAGTAGTTCCTGAGATTAGCGCGTTCAAACAAACAAACAAACAAACAAACTCTTCAGCTTTATAATATTAGTATAGATTAGGTGCTGGTGGTTAGGTGACATGTCGAGCTAAACTCGATTTAAAACGCGAGTTATCCATATTTTTCAAGATTAGTTAGTCTCACGGTAGTTAAACGTTCAATGACATATTCACGCTTTATTTTGAGGTTAGCATGACGCGCTTTTTGACCCTCCAGTAAAAATGAAATCTGTATAAATGAAATAAATAAATATTGACATTAAATTAAATTAGAAAAGCTTATCGTGTCAATAAAGTCATCATAATCCAGAATTGGTTTCCAAACATCAAACTTTAAAAAGGAATCTATGATTGAATCAACAACGATAAATAGGGGTCTGTTAGGTCTCCCTATTATATTATTGACAAGGAATTAAAGAGATGGAAGGGCGTTTAGCGATGTATGAAATGTATACGCTCACTTTGTATAAACTTGCTTAGAAGATAGATCTAAAGTGATAGTTTATGTCTTAACGAAAAAAAAGAACACAATGCGTTTATATCATATGTAGGTTTATTCGGAATTCAAAAGAGATCGTCAAAACACTAAAAATTTTAGAATAATAATTAAGAAATGTAAATGTTTCACATACATACATATACTTATTCTCACGCCTGTATTCCCAAGAGGGGTAGGCAGAGCACATGGATTCAAAAATCAAGTGCCACATTTAGCAATTTCAGCAGGGTAATCAGATGGTTAAACGTGACATTGCAGTGACGGGTTGCTAGCCCATCGCCCACAATACACTAACCTCTTTCCCAGAGTCGACTCTTACGACACCCACGGGAAGAAAGGGGGAGGTGCTATTCTAACCCGGCACCACACGGGTTAATGTTTCAATAGGGGCAAAAATAGTGAAAGAAAGAGAAAAATTCGTAAATAAAAATATTATTCGTATTTTTACAGTTTTGGCGATGTTTTTTATTTCAAATTTAGAATATTAATGAAAAACAGAAAAGTAATTAATGAAAAATGCTTTATTAATTAAAACATGAGAAATATTAAGAAGACTATAATACTACCTCTTCCGTCTGTTACCAAACCTAAAATTAGTTAGAAGTGGCTGCAAAGCGTGAAGTAAGTACCTAGTCGTAATTATGGTTTTGGCTGTGTCACGATTCGTGTGCTTTGCTACCCCATTATACCAACATAGGCGTGATTATTTATAGAAGCTGTTACGCATTTTTAAAATCGTTTCCAGCGTCACTAACTCCACAAACTTTCTATTGTGCTCCAGCAATATTGAGTGTGAACGCAAGGGCAAGTAATTGTGAAGATGCTGCGTCGGATTACGAGAAGGGACACACTTGGGGACCAAGTGATATATCAGTGTCGGTTGCGAGGACAACTTCTTGAAGACGAAGTTAATGTGGAGGAAGTTGACAGTTGATACGTTTGACGTTTTTGGAGGTTAGAGTTGAAGAAATAACAAATGATTATAGTAATGCCCAAAGAAGCAAAAGAAGAAATTAGGAAACATAATTCTCTAATGAGGTAGGCAGAGCATATGAAACGCTATTTAGTGAAATCTACGACTATTTCACGTTTTTTAGACTCTTCTAGCATTTTTTGAGGTTTTAAATTAAGAGGTACAATAGTGACAGGTTTGTAGCCTGTCGCTGAAATATACCTTAATCTATTTCCTTATTCATCACTGACGTTATCCACGGAAGAAACGGAGACGACATGCTAGCAACCTGTCACAAATATACCTCTATAATCTATGTTTACAGCTAAAATTGTGCTAGGAATGGCTGCAAAACGTGTAGTCATGGTTATGTATACCGTGTGCTTTGCCTACCCTATTTGAAAACACAGAACATCACACAATCAAAAGAAAAAACTATGTAAATGTCATAGCATTCCAAAAGAACGCAATTAAAACAACTTAAATAAAAACACTGTCAAAATATCACAAGTCCCTTTGTTTACTGAAGAGGAAATAATTAGACCAGATTCGAGCGAGGAGGAAGGAAGCAAAAAAACAATAATTCATCAGGTAAAAGAAGATAATCCAGAAATTTTAACAATGGAAAACAAGAGAATTTTGCGCGTAATGGGATAGGGAGGCAAATTAGCAATTATGTTATGAAAAATTCAGCCGAGTGCCTTGTTTAAAAGGCAGAGTGGATTTCGTTTCATTTTGTGCAATCTGAGATCGGGGAAACGTATGCGGGGATTTGTAATTTTTATTATGTCGTTCTTTAGGCTTGGCGTAGAGAAAAATGCCGATAGCTCACATCTTAAACCGAGTTTAGAAAGAAAGAGAATTGACAGAAATTTGTCTAAGCACTTATTTAAAATACATTAGCTTTAACAAATAAATACTGATTAGAAACTTAGCGGTATGCATGCAATAAAACATAACAATTCCGTGCTCAAATCACGCCAAAAGGGTCGCACTCAGCATGTTAATGCGGCAAGCCGCAACGCCTTTTCAGCGCGACTCTGGAAACTTAAAACTAAAAGAAGTAAATTTTGCAAGCAATTGGCAAAATTCGAATTACACAAAGTCACAAAAATACAAAAAGAAATACCTACTATTAAAGATGGTAATAATAAATTTAAGTAACCAGTAGTAGTTAGGACTGGCGCGAACAGAGCGCTGAACTAGTTGAACGGCTACGGACTACCCCGAAACGTGTCGGATTAAACTCCATTTAAGACGGGAGTTTTAGCATAAATGATGCTAATACTAACATGGACAACGAAAACGGGTCGGTTTTCTAATAAAATTTGGGCCTATGCCGGGCCTATTTATTGACATACATACATACATACAGTCACGCCTCTTTCCCACAGGGGTAGGCAGAGACCACTTTGTTCCACTTGCTACGATTCTGGCATACTTCTTTTGCTTCATCCACATTCATTAGTCCCTTCATACATGATCGTCGATTTCGGGTACTCTTGACCTGACCTGTTTCCTACAGGTCCTATTTATTTATACCTATTAATTTCCTTAGTCGCCTTTTACATCCACGAAAGAACCGGAGAAGTGTTATTCTAAACCCACACATGTCAAAACAACTGTTTGAACTTGAAGGGTAATCACTCATATTCCTACAATAGAGATTTGCTCCCAAATCCCAAAAATTTGCAGTATTTTGGGGAATCCTATTACAATATCACCCCAATGCAATCTTATACATATTCAATAGGTTCGCGTTCAAGTGACATGCTTGGTACTTGAAGTTGTCTCCGAATTAAGACAGATGGCGTTGATCAAGAGGTTTCGGACTATGGGGGACGGTTTTTGTATCTTACCTATGTCATACTAGTTTATGTATGCGATTTTATATAATTATTTTATATTTTCCAGTGCCACGTTTAGCTAATTAAGGGTAACCAGATGGTCAAACGTGATATTGTGGTGACAGGTTGCTAGCCCATCGCCCACAATACACCAACCCTTTCCCAGAGTCGACTCTTACGACACCCACGGGAAGAAAGGGGGAGGTGCTATTCTAACCCGGCACCACACGGGGTTTTTTTTGAAATCATGTGCTCTGCCTACCCCTCCCAGGGAATACAGGCGTGAGAATATGTATGTATGTATGTATTTTATATTTTTTCAGTAGCATTTTGTGTATCCGTGTGGTGTCGGGTCTAGAATAGCACTTCTCAATTTCTTCCGTGGATGTCATAAGAGGCGACTAAGGAAATGGGTTTGTATATTCTTTAGGCGACAGGTTAGCAATCTGTCACTATTATAATACCCCTTCCATCTGTTTTCAAACCTAAAAAAATGCTAGAAATCGCTGCGAAGCGTGAAATAGTCATAATCTAGGTTATATCTATTTCATGTTTCGTGTGCTCTGCCTACCTCATCAGGGAACACTGGCGTGATTGCATGTATATTTTAGCTTTTATTTTTTTAGTATAGCAGTAGTAGTATTTTCCTTAGTCTTCTCTTACGACATCAACGGAAGAAATGAAGAGGTTTTTCTAAACCGGACTCTACACGAAGACTTAAGCTTATTGTATTTCGTCGGTCTCAATGATTAGGTTTCCTTTTGTCTGTCAAAATAGTCTTAACTTAAAAACTGTTCTAACAAAATACATAAAACTACCTTGAGACTCACTCAAAGCGAAAAATAACGGAAGTCCTCATTTTTATTTATACCGAGATTAGCTCGACATGTTTCGGGTCAATCCGGGATCCATTGCGTGACGTGAGTGCGCGTCTATCCGCTGCCGTGGCGCGTAGCTACAGATGATGGGTCACGGATTGACCCGAAACATGTCGAACTAATCTTTAACAAGTACCTAATAATTTTAAGTTACTTCCTCTCTTTATTTACTTTTAAAAAGCCGTTGTCTAATCGTCTTCACACAACAGAACTCCGTCGTTATAAAGAAAGAAGGAAAGAAAAACGTTTACTGACAAAAACATACAATACACACTAAAAATTCTAACTCCAAATCTAAAAACACAGAAAACAACTGACTCCCGAAACTCAGCACCATCCGACCGACGCAAACATTTCAATTTATAGCTTTTAAAGTCACAATGCATTATGAATGCAGATTTATCTGTCGTCTTAATTTGCATATAGTATGTGAGGACAGCGGCGCGTGCGCTTCCAAGCGTTACGGGGATTACATTTATTTCCAATCTTGCTTTTTGATTAAAGTTGGCGTTTGAATTTTTGTTTGAATGACTTTTGGAAGCTGGGAAAATTGAGCTAGCGATTCTGTTTTCGTAGGTTATGGGATATTTCTTGGAATGTTTAGAAAAAAAGGATTATTTGACATTATTGTTTCTTTTTATTAGCAATTCTGCACAATAATTTCCGCAGATGCCAGTGATTGCCGCTCGGCTGTGCAGAATCGCTAAGAGGAGGAAATAAAAATGACTTACGTGTCCAATAATCCGTACCATTTCTTATGCTCTGCCTACAGTGCCTACCTTGTTTTAGGATACAAGCATGAAGCTTGTGTATATTTTCACATGTATCTACTTACAAACAATGAATGAAGTTGCTCTTAAAGCAAGTCAAAGCTTTTCTTTTGAAGGTTGTATCAAAATTCCTAACGAAGCAACGAATGATAAATTTAATCGGTAGTAAAATTTTAAGTAACTGAACCTGTAATTTTAACTCCAAAATAACTAAACCACAAATAAACAAAAGTACTAAACACAATGGAGCAGCAATCTGTAAATTCTGACGCGGACCAACGAGCACTGGCGATTCCAGTTTCAAAGAGAAATATCAAAGGCAAATGCATCTTTGATGAAATTGTTTCCAAGATGCGAACGGTCCACTGATTGTATTAATTTTCTAAAGGTAATATTTCGTCGCAAAATGTTTGGTTTTCTTGTAAATATTGAGCGTTAAAGCGTCATCTGCTGTGGATTTTTAATTAAGAAACCCAATAATGAGCAGAGAGGGACAGGTATTGAACGTTTGGCAAGATGTGCAGTGTTTGCTAGATTGCACTAAGTTTGTCTACCTACACAAAACTTATGAGTACCTTATCAGGAATTTTCACAAATTATTGACATAAGTAATATTAAGTTTTTTTATTTTTTCACTTTCATGAATTCTGAATTCTTTTGCGGTTTCAATAGTCGGTTGATTACAATAGCCGGCACAATTTTCGAATATTAAATTTATTCACATAGTGTTTAGTGTCTTTTAACATGAATATAAGTTTCATTATCATAAGGCTGTTGATAATGGGATGTTATTAACGGTTATCTATTATTTTTTGTCAAACATATCGATTCTCATTATATGATAATTATCATGAGTTATTCAAAAATAGAAGAAAACACTCTTTTTTAACTAAGTATAACTATTCCGAGACCCTAGAGGATAAAATGCATTTATTTTTTCTACTGCTGACAAATTATGACATTTTCACGGCTTGTACGAATAAAAAAAATATCAGCGAATATTATTTCAACATGAAACAGTTTGATTTTATTTAATCTGTCTGAGAAAGCCAGGACATTCCCAAAACCTCATAAGGCCATCGTTTTCATTAAGCCTACCCAATGCCTAACAAATTAGAGGCCAGGGAGGGTCAAGCAAAAAACTGCGGCCCGCAAGATGTCCACGCACTTTGTCTTCATTGGCGACAGGTTTATGGCGGGGGTGCGGTAAATAATATCAGCGCCAGACGTCATGCAACATTCATGGGAAATATTGAAGGTACAGGGTGATGCTGATTTGGGTTTTGTTATAAGTAGTGTAAGTGTAAGTTGTGTGAGTTTTGTGGTACATTCTTCTTGGCAATGATGGTCTTTCTGAGGAGCTGGCGGACTCGAAAGTGACGTGTAAAAGTGCTTTTAGGAGCCTATACTATATGCATATGCATAAATAATCTTCTGAATTTGGAATACTATTGATGGCATGAATCTGATCGGCCAGTATTAAATGCTACAGACATTAGTTGTAGCCACTGGGTTAAATTTGGTAGGGTTTAAATAGTGGGGATAATTATGTTCGCGCAGCGCTTTACCGTGGTAAAGTGGCAACTTTATTTTTTAGATGTAAGATGTCGGGGACAGTATTTTTTTAGTTTGAAGCGTAACAGATTGAGCGATTTTATTTTTACAGATTACATGTTAAGTAGATATGGTACTTAGATAATTTCAACAAAATTATTTTATTTACAGTGTGTCAAATTTCTGGCAACAACAAAAAATGTAAAAAAAACGTACTTTTCACTTCAACTGATACACCCTCTATAAGAAGCGCAACGCAACTACACTTTCCCAAATACCTTTGCCGGAATTATCTTTGTTTCTATTGAGAGAAGAATTATGGGAGGGCAGCTGCTTGCGGAAATAAGCGCATGTGTAGTTCCACTAAAGCGATTTAGTTTCTTATTGTTAAAATAGATAGGTTAGGTAGGAACACGGGAGTAGAGTCTACGGCGTGTAAATTGGCAAGTTTTGGATGGTGACGCGCAAACTTACCTCACTGCTTTCAAACCTAGCCAAATGAATGCTTAGGACTATACGTCGCGTCTTCAGTGAACATGGATGTATCGACTACTACGGTCGCTTCAATTGATTCGTGACCCACTGCAAAACGTCGTAGTTTGAAGTGGCAATGGGCAGGCCACATTGCACGAAGAGCGGATGGCCGATGGGGTCAAAAAGTACTCGATTGAAGACCACGCACCAGCTAGTGCAGCGTAGGACCCTCATTTGCAAGATCTAATAAAGGGCATCCGTGTGGTATCGGGTTTAAAATAACACCTATCCATTTTTTCCGTGGATGTCCTAAGAGGCGACTAAGGACATAGGTTAAGGTATACTTTAGGCGACAGGCTAGCAACGTGTCACTATTGTACCTGCCACCTCAAATCCTTAAAAGTGGAAGCCACTAGACATGGCCACAAAACGTGAAATGGTCATTGTTTTGTCTGTGTCGCGTTTTGCGTGCTCTGCCTACCCCGTTAGGGAATACAGGCGTGATTGTATGTATGTATGTATATAATAAAGGTCGCCACAAAACGCTGGATACAGGTCGCTTCCAACAGGCACTTATGGAAGTCTAAAGGGGCTATGGTTGAAATGCTAATGATGATGACTATGGTAACTGTCTTATCTATAGTCGAGTTCAAAAATTTCGAGATAACCGACACTATGATATTCACTGCTAATACTTTTTAACTACGAGTATGTTTCAACTCAGATCCAAAACTATAACATTCTGTGTATCAAATTAACGTTAGAACAGATGTATCACAGCACACTTAAGCCACGATTAAAACGGTACGCCAAACGATATTATGATAATGAAATTTGTAAAAGAGAAAATATTCACCCCAAACTCTAATAATCCACAATTTCGCCCCAAAATGCGGTTGGCAACTATTTCTGCTAAATCGAAGTAAAGAGGGCTTTAATCAAATCATTTGGTAGATGGAGGGATAATCGAATATTATGATCCATTCGCGTTTTTTGTAATGGACGTAACGGTAAATAATGATGCATTTTCATGCGTTGTATTCATGGTCTGTTTTTTATCGGAAAATGATGCATCGCAAAAGATTATCATTTGTGGTGGCTGTGGTGAGTTATAATTTAATTAAGTAACTTTTTGCTATTCTTTATTATGTATTAATGCCTATTGGCTATAAGAATTGTTTTTTTTTAAACGTAAATTTATGATTGAAAAAAAAAAAAAACACCTCTTACGACATCCATGGAAAATATGGAGAGGTGTTATCTAAGCCCGACACCCCACAGTACTTAAAAAGTAATGTTCTAAAATGAGAACAAAGTAGGTAAATCACGTGACGCTTCTGTAAAAGTGAAAATTCATTTACCTAAAACACAAACTACAGTCTTATTTTGGTTGATAAACTAAAACTCATCAGATAGTGATGTTAACCCTTAGGTGCATACGGTATCAAAAATGATACCATGTCTTTTCACCACTCTAAAATATTTTTATTCTTTCTCGCCACGTTCTAATACCAGTATTTGGTTACCTTTGCTCAAATACTTCAAAGAAAAAAAAAAACTGTCAACCCTAGTACAGTCATTTTTATACTAAGTGTCAAAAGTTTGAATTGTGTGGCTACTTTTAGCAAAAGGAGAAATTGCAAGTTTTCATTTTTTTTTATCTGGCGGATCATGAGATATTTCCAATCGAAAAAATATGTATAAGAAAGGCATTATAGAAGTTTGTGTGAGGTTTGTGTTAATAAGTACAACAGATTTTTTGAGTTTTCAATTGGTATCGAAAATGATACTCCATGCGATGGCGTCTTTTTTTGTAGTATCAATAATGACACTCCATGCAATACGCTTACTTTTCTACCAGCATGGTTTATAGCACTTTTTTGAGTTTTTTATACTTTACCATTATTTAGCAAGTAGTGTGGGCATGTTAATAAAAGCTTATTAACATGCCTACCATATCACATAGGGTTTGTCTTAGAAAATGACGTAGAAGCACTGTTGATTCAGTTAGAAGGTGGAAAAATATCGGAAGACAATGCCGAGTCCGAAGGAGATGACCTGGAGTTTTATTAATCACTCGAAGAACTGCAAACAATTCTCGAGGAAGAAGAGACAACAGAAGAACCTACAAGTATGGCAGAAGATTTAAATTTTGTAGAAAAACCTGGTTCAACTAAGTCTCCCAGATCCTCATTTTATTAAACGAGAACAGGCCATCGACGAGTTCACAAGATCCGTATATACCCACAAACACAAAAACATGAATTTCATTTGTAGCTAATGTTTTGCGATTGTTTAGAATGCTTAAATTCTATTTTTCAGGTTAATTTTTTACTGACTAATTATATTAGAACATAATTTTTTTAGTGCTTGCTCCATGGAGTATCAAAAATGATACAAAGTGTTTTCGTCAAAAAAAAATATAAAAAAATGATTAAGATTTTTTTTACTATTTTTCCTGGCATTCACCCATATTTCCCAACCACATATATTTTTTTCGTAAAAAAAATTAAATCATGCAATCATGGTTAACATTAGAAAAAAACAACATAGTAAACTTAGAGATTATTCCAGTGGTTTTAGAATAGCTTATGTACAAAAAACAAGATTTAAAATGCCTAAACAAAAAAAGCCTAAGCAACTCAAACTCACCCCACCATTCCATCTTTTCACCATTACCCCAAAACAAAATTCTGTTTGCAACTCATAAATCAAAAATCACATATTACCTGGTAAGATTATAGGCTGTCAGAACTCATCTACGACTGTTTGCCATTATCTTGTACATTGCGAGCGTAGTTAGGCAACTAATACATAGTGTACGCCTCGACCGAGAAATGGAAAGAGTAATTCCTCGTTGTCTCGCAAAGCGTATATTCATAGTCGTGTAACGATGGCTCGTATTTGGTAAATCGCGTATCGGGGCTTAAAAGTACGCTCACCTTCACATACCAGGTGCAGAAACTAGGTACCTATCAAAATACTTGAAGAGTATTATCTATAGCGTTGGTCGTATATTTATACATTTTTAATAAGAATATGATTCAAACTATTTAGCAAAACTTTCAATACTCGTTGTTTTAATACAAAGGAAGACTATCCTGTTTCCATTTTTTTGACAGACTTTTCCTTTTTTTTTTAAGGATTTTCTTTTGAGACAAAGTCTGTTAGTAATTCAAATACATCGAAAATGACGAAGAAATTAGTTAAAAAGTGAGAGGGTGTGATTTTAACCATAACACGTTCTTTGTGATAATCAC
Organism: Adoxophyes honmai; assembly: GCA_005406045.1. Taxonomy (NCBI): domain Eukaryota; kingdom Metazoa; phylum Arthropoda; class Insecta; order Lepidoptera; family Tortricidae; genus Adoxophyes; species Adoxophyes honmai. The sequence continues at coordinate 442,209 of BHDV01063472.1, forward strand.
CAAAGCTTACGAAAACACCTTTCTTCAACAGAAAAATACTTCCAACTCTCGCAAGTATGCGTTTGGTATCAAACCGATACCAAGTATAAAAACTTGGTAGTATTTGTACCTGACAAAACGCCTCCCTAAGACCGTAAGGGTTGAAAACAATTTGTCATATGACCGGCCAAGCGTATACGAAGACGATTCCGGGATTCCCTTTCCAGGGATTTCGTTGCTTGTTATTGTTCCGCCTTGTGGGTCCGCCTGTAAAGGTAAGAGGGTTACTTTAAGTATTTTTTAAATCGAATGCACGTAGTTGAAAGACGGATAAGTAGCCAGTTTTGTAACTTTGTGTAGAATTTACTTATCGTTTTCTCATGGGAGCTAGGCATTGTTATGAGGTACCGAAAAACTAAGTTTTAATCTTTTTTGCGACTCAAAATCTAGTTCACGTTGGCTACATCGACATGTTGTTTTACAATGCGATATCTAAGAACACGATTCGATATTGCCTGCCTGAAGTAAATAAATACACATACATACATATATAATACAGTCACGCCTCTGTTCCCAATGGGGTAGCCAGAGCACACCAAACATGACAGAAAAAACCACGACAATTTCGCGCGTCGCAGCCACTCCAAGCATAATTTTAGGTTAACAAACAGATAGAAGAAGTAGACTAGGTTGCTAGCCTGTCGCTTAAAACATACTAAACTTAATCCTATTGCACTAGTTGCCTCTTGCGACATCCTTGGAATAAATGGAGAGGTGCCTTTCTAGATCCGACACCAGACGGGTCAAAATTATTAATAATTTTATTAGAGGAGGACATAATAAAAATTGAATACACATAAAAATAAAGCCAAAGCTTAGACCATTAGATTTTCAACGCAGTAAATCCCAATTAATATTAATTGAAGCCATAACAAGCGTCCAATAGCAGGCAATATTTTCCTAATTAATTAACATTTATTCTTTTAAATCATTCATACGAGGCCTCTAATCCCTTGCGGTGAAAACATGCGTGTGGGGTAAAAAGGGAAAACCAGCCAAGTGCGAGTCGGACTAGCGCACGAAGGGTTCCGTACCAAAAACAGCAAAAAATACTGTTTTACGTCTAGAGGTAATTAAAAAAAAATGTTACTAAGTCCCGCGTACACATAAATATGAGCAAAAACACGTTTTACTATGTTTTTAGTATTTGTTGTTGTAGTGACAATATAAACACATAATCTGTGAAAATTTTAACTGCCTAGCTATCACGGTTCTTGAGTTACAGCTTGCAGAATGGTGATCACTGACAACGGCCAAAATATCACGTTTTTTCTATGGGAGCCCCCCTTCATTATTATTATTATTTTGGTTTTAGTGTTTGTTGTTGCAGGTTCTTGAGACAGCCTGGTGACAGACGGACAGAGATACAGACAGGCAGACGGACATCGAAGTCTCAGCAATAGGGTCCCGTTTTCACCCTTTGGATACGAAACCCTAAAAAGGGGTGGAAATAGGTCATGTGGACATGGGCTTTAATCTGTTTAATTAACATGGTGAAAAAGGTTCGATTTGCGCCCAAGGGAGTTATAGTTAATGATGTGTTAATTCCACGGATCGAATGGAAAACATTTCTGTACGGTTACCAGTGACAGAGGGATAAAATATCATTGGTGTCACGTTTATTATGATTTATAAACAAAAATACGTATTTTATTTGTGAAAAATATGGTTTCTCGATTTTGCTGTGGAAGATTTATACATTAAACTACCGTGAGACTCACACATGTTGAAAATTACCGGGTAACTCACGTTAAATAAATCGAGCTTAGCTCGACATGTTTCGGACTAATTCGTAGTCCTTCATCTAGGAGCCGCGGCAGCTGCTGCTGCCAAACGCGAACTGCGCGCCTCGGCTCTCTGCGCGCGACTCATAGACTCATTTTCACAGATTGTTTGTTTATTGATTTATTTAACGTGAGTTATACGGTAATTTTCAACCTGTGGAAGATTTGTTTAAATTGGAATGAAAATTGAAGTAAATAGTTTTTGATTTAACCTATTCCCTTAGTCGCCTCTTATGACAACCGCAAAAGAAACCTGAAAAAGGTATCTATTGTATCACTTAACTTAAAACGGACAAACCATACTAGAAGTAGTAACGAAACGTGAAATAGTCATGGTTTTGTCTATGTAGCGTTTCTTGTGCTCTGCCTATCACCTGCTTGTTACGAGGTCTTGCCGATGGAGCGTACCTGAGGAGTGGACATCCCCTGACAATGAAACAGCATTGGAAATCAGATGTGAAATATATATGTTTGTATTTTTTTTTAATATATACCTATATATGAACGACACTGTAAATCACATGCCTAATTAACATAAACCCAGGTTAACGCACTCAAAACAAGATATCACACAATCGACACCGAAATAATCCTGGATCCGTACGAAATTATGCCCAATTAAAAGGAAATGATCACTATGGAAACGGGGCTTTAAAATTTAAGGCCAGATGCGACCAAATTGTCTCATTTCATTATATTTGATGACATTGCTGAGGGCAATCTCGATAGGAGTGGTATGAAAACACCTGGGTTCGGGGTAATCAACAGGACCGTGGTGTGAAGGTAGAAGCAGACGGCTTGCAAATCTATTCGAGAGAATGACGGTTTTTTGATTGGTTGGTTATACTACTTGAAGTTTCGTAGGCTCTTCTAGTTTTAGGTTTAAAAATAGACGGATTCAAATTCAAAATTATCTTTATTTGCATAAAAAAATATACAATAAAGTGCTACATTATAGGAATCGGACAACATTTATAACTTTATATTACCGTGCAAAAAATATTAACTAACTTAAAACTATTCGCTCACGGAATACTTAGAAAAGTTTTTCATGCAAACATTTATATACTTTATCGGTTTAGGTAGTTAAAACAATATAAACAATCTTGACATGTCTTTTTGTTGAAATACACAGTCGAAAAATGAAAATCGTTACACTATACAATTCAATTATAAAAGTAAATGATTTTTTCATACCTAAATTGTATAATGTAAAGATTTCGATTTATAAAGTGCACGTTTAAATAAAAAGACACGTCAAGATTGTTTACATTGTTTTAACTACCTAAACCGATAAGGTATAGGTACATTTTTGTTATAAATTGGTTATAATATAATGGGTGTTCTGTTATTTCTCTAGGGACAGAGAACGTTATACATTTTAATACGATGTTGTGCTTCTTAACTTAAACCTAAAAAATCCCTACTAATGTAATAAATGCAAAACTAACTCTGTCTGTCCGTCTGTTACGCTTTCCTGCTTAAATGTCTCAATCGATTTTGGTTAAATCTGGCATAGACAATCTATAGACCCTGAGAAAGGACATAGGCTACCTCATATTGAGAAAATACGGTAATGCTCAAAATAACTATTCCACGCGGACGAAGTTGCGGGCAAGGATCGTTACCGGTATTACTAAAAACTAAAATATTTTAATTTGGAATTTTAGCTTGGTATTTCTAGAAAGTTTTTAGGTAAACCTACAAAAGTACGACATTAAATGAAAAAAATGCAATAATGTACAAAAACAACTGAGATACCGCAGTTGAATACGGGTATAAATGTATGAAAATAATACCGGTATTCGATCCCTGGTTGCGGGCACAGCTAGTATGTTATTTATCAGTGGCTCTGGCTATAAAGCATGAAAAATGGTTCTGTAACATTTAGTGTGTTCTGTTCACCCATTTAGGAATGCAGGTATGATGTATGTATAAATATCACGTAAAAAGTTAGCTGTTGTAAGCCCCTTAATAAAGTCAACAAGCAGTATTGCTATACCATTTTTTATTCACTACAGTAACTTTATCAAGTATAAAACTTCTTAAGATTCCATTAAACATTCTTACCTTTGAACTTATCCAACCAAAATCACCGAGTTTGCAACTTGCCTCGACAATTCATCATTTTTCCAACTCTTTTCAATCATCTTACTCTAAATTGAACCGTATCCCAACACACTAAAGCTCAATATTTGGAAATAATGAAGTCCTTAACCAGATTTACCCCGCACTTATCAAAAAGTTACCAAGGCGTTCACGGGGAAACTCCCGGTTACCGATTAAGATGATTCGAGGTTAGAGTTTACCGGTTTTTGTTATAGATGTTGCCAATCTATCTACCTTTACTCTATACATTAAAGATTTATTAAGTATTTTATCTGATACTAGCTTTCCGCCCGTGACTTCGTTCGCGTAAATTTCTGATTTTGGAGTAGGTCGTAGAGCCTATTCATTACAAACAAACAAAGTTTTCCTCTTCACAATATTAGTGTAGATGTAAATATCTAAACCCAAATATTTTACGGAAACCTCTTTTTTTTAAATAAAATTTAGCCTATGTTACTCGTGGATAATGTGGCTTTCGAATGGTGCAGAATTTTTAAAAACGGTCCAGGAGTTACTGAGCCTATTCATTATAAGGGCCAAAATCACCAAGGTGGCGAATTCCAAATTCTATTTTTT